>JAOEGS010005175.1:54492-77076 GCA_025447755.1 Corythornis vintsioides
TTTATTATTTTGATTGTTTAAAAAAAAAAGGGTGAACTCTCTTTCCCCCTTGAAGTTTTTTAGTGGTTTTTAAAAAAAAAAAAAAAAAAAAAAAAGGAAAAAAAAAAAAAAAGAGAGTAAGAATGCAGATATATTTTTGGATTTGCTGTCTGCCTTTAGAAAGATGTTTGTTTTCCAGCAGATTCTGCTCTACTTCAAAACCACTCTAAATAAAAGTAATAGATGAGATATTTGTCATAAATATATTTAATGTATGTGCTTATATCACCTTGCTCCACTGGGAAACAAACAAGCACCACATCAGCACAAAAGCATATCATTTAGTACCATGCTTATTACAGACCGTATAGTATATAGAACAAAACTGAACTAGAGGTGAAGTCAACGATCTGAAGCTAATAAAATAATAAATAATAATAATAAATAAAAGCTGTCAGGGTGGAGAAAGACCCATCATCTCCACCAGCATGTCCATTTGCCAGCATAGGACTGTTCCCTACAACTTCTGACCTGGGGAATTTTAAACATCTCAAACAATAGAGTTCCCAGCACTTCCCTTGAGAAGCTCAATTCATCTCACTGTCAAGCAGCTTTGCCCCAAGTACTATTGTGAATTTTCTTTTTCTCAGTTGTCACTATGTTCTCACAACAGTCCCCCACTGGGTGAATCAGAAGTCAGCCAGAGGAAGAAAACCACATCCAGGGAGCTCCCTGTACTTGATGTGTCAAGCTATGAAATGTAACTGGATGGATTTCTGCAGTGTCCAAATATCTAAGAGTGCCTGAAGACAAAAAGAGCAACAAAGGTCACGATACTTTTGGGCTGATATTTAAGCTGTTCTTCTAGAAAATATCTACCAGCCCTCTGGGAACACCCACAGGACCAGAACCAACAGGAGGCAGACAACAGCATGCAGACATGGCATGCAAGATGCCCTGTGGCATCCAGGGGACTGTTGCCACCTGGCACTGGAGCTGGCAGTCTCAGGCTGTGGCAGACAGTGGGTGCATTTCTAGTTGGCTATAGGTTATTGCTAAATGCAAATGCCATATTTACAGATGGAAGTACAGGGGAACTCCTTAGTAATCATTGGCATATCTGCTTCACAGGTTTTGATGGTACCATTTCAGAGTGCTGTGTTTTCCTCCTCTTTAAAGAAGCCAGAGAGACCCCGGTGCAACATCTGCCAGAACACCTTAGAACCATCCATAAGCACTTTATGCACTTACCTAGAAGAAAATAACAGAAACAGAGGCTTGTTACAGAAGACAGAGGTCCCACCAGCAGTTACACCACCTTCCCCTCACACTGTAGGCTGGGAAGGCCCTTTCTGCTTTGTCTGGCAAGGTGGCAGCCTAGACAGGGCCATCCTTTCTGGGCTCTATGTAAGGCAGTTACACTTGAATATTCAGCAACTTATCTTCTCCCCTGAGGATTTTGCTCTCCATGGTTCACTGCTGATGCAAGCAGCAGCCAAATAAGAAATGACAGGTGCCTGACATTCACCTCTTCCTTCTGCTGCTCCCTCCTCCTTCCAGGCTTTATATTTTGTTCTGCTGCCATTCACTATTTCCTCCCCCTATATCTACAGCTGGTTCATGGTGAGATTTCATCCCTACCCAACACTACTCCTTTTGAGCATGTCACATTCAGACAACTTCTAGATCAATTTCTTTGTATGCTTTCTTAAAGCTTGGCATTCCCCTCTCATCTGCTAGCAACCAACAACACATCCCTACTTGCAACTGGCAGCACCTCTGACATAAGGCACTGTTCCTCTCTTCCAGTCTTTTCAGGCCATTTAAGCAAAAGCTGGTTCTTCAGTTGACTAAGACCCTGCAACCACCAAACAGCCGACTAGAAAGGAGTCCCTGAAAACATTTTTCCTTTTTCTAAGCCTAATTGCTAGATACTCAGATCTGTTCCCCCAGCCTTTCTCTCTAGAGCTAGATTTCCAGAACAGAAAGAATGCAGATGGTGGGAAATTAATCCAACACTTAAAGGTTTTCTTCTAGGTAATATTATGTCTCATGCTGCCAGCCACACAAGTGTTACAGCAACAGTTCCTCATGCCAGGAAAAAACATGGCCTAACTTTTAATTCTCTCTGCCATCACACATGCACACTCGCTGCAAGGCTGGAAATGAGTTAATCAGATGATGCTCCATAAAGTGTGCCAGTTTCTGTATAAACAATATTAAATATGGTAATTTCCTCCCTTCTTTTTAAGCTGTTGCATTCGCATTCCCTCTCAGTCACATCAACTTTGGAAGGGAAAAACAACTGCAAGAAATCTTGGATAATGTAGTTAAGATAATTTACTGAAAATCTATAGAAGTTGAAGAATACTGAGGGATGTGAGAGTCCTGCAAATGTCATGGTTCATTTTTTCCTTTCCCACATGCTCTATTCTTTGTAGATCAGAAAAACATGACCCACCACCTAACTCTTTCAGAAAAGTAGAGCCAGTCAGATCTCTCATATATATAAAAGATTGGTGAATAAGATCAGTGAGTTCACTCTCCTGTTATTTGTGAAGTTCTTATTCATGCAAATGACCACAAATCCCCAAGGCCTCATGCATTTTAGCACAGACAGAGTGTCTGAAGATTAGTTCTGGAAAGTGCATAATTCACTTTCTATTTTTTTAAAGTTTCTGCCATCCACTCATATTGCTGCCACTTAGGCAGCAGGTGTCACAGCACAAAGGTAAAGTGTCCCAAAACACTCAAAGAATGCAAAGAAGTAGTCAAAGCTAAAAACCCTCAAAACAGCCACAGGCCCAAAAACTGAAGTTATAGCATTACTAATGAAAAATCTAGTGACAAAATATTTGTTGAATAGGAATTGTATTAAGTTTGTAACAAATTTCAGACCACCAGGTCTGCAGCAAGAGCCAGTGTACCTGTGTCAACAGGGTTTTGATTTTTATGCCAGATAAGGGATTGAGCATTTCACTCCATTTTCAGCTTCACTGAGAATCTCCACCTACAGCAATATTCATTGTAGATTGGCTATTGCTCGTGTTTCTCTGGATACCAAGGCAAAGCAAACAGCCTGATTAAAGGTCCTTAGGCTCTGCAAACCACAGAGGGCTTTTGGCTTACCCTCTCTTCAACACTGAAGCTATTCACAGATTTTGCTTTGAAGTAGGTGTGTAGAAGAACATAGAGTCTGTTCTCTTTCTCACATCAGTCCACCTACAGCACAAAGGCCGTGTTATCACTGTGCTGAGATGAACCTCAAGAGTATCAACTCAGATGATAAACTAGATTTTCAGTGAAATTAATACCCAATCTTCACTGAGTTAGCAAAACCAAACTACCAAGCTGGTCTTCTCCCTAGCCTTGCAGAGCTGCTTATTGGGCTAGAAATATAATAAGAAGGAAAATCCTGACTCACAAAAACATGAACAGTCTAAATCTTCACAATTGCTTTGTCTGATATGGACCAGAATTGCCAAATATTGAAAAGAACCACCACACTGGAGTCACGATGGTTTGGGATTAAATCCATTTGTCATTGCCAGTTGCTTTTCATAGTAACAGATGTGAAAACACTTGGGATGTGTGTTCTCCCTTTGTTGCTTATCTGCACTTTCACAGGTCCAGATAGCTGAGGAAACCCATATGCTTGCAGCTGGGACCCCCACAGAATTGATCATCCAAGTGTCCTATCCATTTGTATAATTTGCATCTCCTTCTGTTTGCCATAGTGAAACATTTCTTCTTGGGCTTTAATAGACTTGTGCTCTAGGATTCTGTCCTGCCTACTGATGAAAGAAGTGTTGATGGAGAAGGAAGCTTCAGACAGACACACAATGTCAATCACACAGGAATCATTCAGACACAGTGGAGCCAATGTGACTGCATTAGTGCAAGTCAGCTCTCCATTATCTTGGATAATAGGGAGGGAAGATAACAGGGATGTCCGTACAGGACAAGGAAAAAATGGATAATTTAAGTGAATCATCCTAGGAAGTGTGGAGAAGACCCTCCCATGCCTCCAAAAGGGGCTGAGTCCAATTGAGTTTATTAACTAGGTTTCAGAGCCAGGCCTGCTACCACAGCTAGTATCTAGCAACTGCATGAGACTGCCTGGTTGTCAGAGGTGGTTGTGCACAGTACTGCTGCTGTCCTTAGCTCACCATTCTTGCCCTGCCCTGTGAAGGAAAAACCTTCCCCTGTAACAGGTGGAATGTGGGAAATTCCTTCCAGATTATCACACATGGGAGGAAGTAAATGAAAAGACACAAGCTCACAGTTTAAGGCGAGTGTAGGTGAGGGAGTTCCCACTATTATGGCTACTACCCTGTAAGATCTTTCTGCTTGTAATAGAATCACAGAATGGTAGGGGTAAGAAGGGACCTCTGGAGATCATCGAATCCAGTGCCCTGCCAATGCAGGAACAGCTAGGGCAGGTGACACAGGAACAGATTCAGGACAGTCTTGAAAGTCTCCAGAAAGGAGATTCTACAACCTCTCTGGGCAGCTTATTCCAAGCTCTGTCATTCTCATAGGAAAGCAGTTTTTCCTCATGTTGAGATGGAACTTCCTATGCTACCATTACCTCTCATCCTATCCCAGGGCACCACTGTAGAGAGACTGATCCCTTCTACTTGACACCCACCCTTCAGACATTTATAAACATTACTAAGATCCCCTCTCAGCATTCTCCAGGCTAAACACCCCCTGGCTCTCAAACCTTTCCTCATCAGAGAGAAGTTCTAGTCCCATCATCATCTTTGCAGCCCTCCATTGGACTCTCTCTAGTATTTCCTTGTCCCTCTTGAACTGAGGACACCAGAACTGGACACAATACTCCAGATGTATTGGAAAGGGCAGGTGGGAGCTAAAATGCCATTTTCCTGGCAAAGTTCATAGCTATAGCACAACCTACACCACAGGGCTTCAGGCCAGTCAGTGTCGACTGAATTAATAAAGGAAACAGTTAAAAGAAACAGAAAGGCAAACTGCACTATACATTGAGTGACAGCAACCCTGTCCCTTGTAAATGCTTCCACACTCTGGCCTAAAATGACAGCAGCTATTTAGTTTTTAGTCTCCTGATTGGCAGAAAAGTCTCTCCCAGCCTAGTTAATGCAGGTTCAGCAAAGAACCCAGATGCTTCTCCTCAGCCTCCTGGAGCTAAAGAAGAAACTCCATCCCACAGGGACATGCTGGGATCTGAGGACTGAGAATGTACTCCTCATTCTAACAGCTGGTTTGGCTGTTGCAATTAGCTTTTTAGATCCTTCTGGAGGCTTATAGCAACAGCTGCAATAGTTTCCCAGATCAGTGGGTCTTGCCTGCGTATGGGGAGAATGAGCAGTGAATGATCAAAGTCAAGGGAATGCTTTTGGAAGGCTTGAAACGTCAGCTGGCTCTGTTATATTCTCTCCACCAACACAGCATCACTCTCACTGCTGTTCATTGTATGCAGCCTACTGACTGCTCACAGCATCCTTCTCACTCTGCATCTATGTGCATTATCACACGTGCAATCTTCCCTCTAGCTCCGAGGACAGGCTCAAATGTACCAGCCTGGTTATCACCACCTCAGCACACCACACAAGACGTGCAAGATCACAGAACCTTTCCCTGCTATCAATCTCTTGCTTTCCCAGCACCAGACAATCTATGCAGTGTGCTACAAACACTCCCTTCGCTGTCACAGGTCTTCCCAGCTCGCACAGTTCTGCGGGTAGCAACTCGGATGCTCTCCATTAACACTCCCTCAGTAAGGAAAAAAAAAGCTGTGTACAATGCCACCCTTGGCTCTCCCTCTCCATGGCATCTTATTCTAGCATTTCATCACCCTACTCACAGACATCTCTGTATAGTGTAGTAGGCAAGCAACAAAGAAGGAAGAGAACACGCTGCAGTGCTGGCACAAAATCCATGCACAGTGTATCTTTCTGCAAGTCTTCCCTCCTTCATATATGACATAAAAATGCATATCCCTCCATCACATATTCCTCACATGGGTGAAATTACCTCTGCGTACTGCGAGATGTCTACCTCAGTAACAATTGCAGAATTAGGACAAATTTTTGTGAGGTGATCCATTACTTGCTTGCCTTACTCTCACTTTCTTTTTGAGCTGTCCAGACTTGCTGGACAGACTGAAGTGACAAGAGTTACTTGCTGGACAGACTGAAGTGACAAAAGTTACAAAACAGGAACCTGCAGAGTTTTTAAAAATGCAGGTAACTTCAGAATAGATTATATTTTTTGCAGGGGAAGCCATGAACTCACTAGATAAATGAATTCACAGAGAGGCTACTATTCCAGGATAGTAGTTTATCTGAAATTAATTTGACAGATCTCATATATATAAATCAATTCCCAAATGCCCAAAGGGCACACCATATACAACCACAGTCAGATTTCACTCATCTCCCAGGCTCATAGTCCCAAGGAAGACTCAGAAGCAAACAAGCCACAGTTACTAGTCTCACCTCCTGGAGGTGAGGCTTCCCGTGTGCCCAAAAGGCACTGGCAAGAGCTACTATAATCAAGGTGGTCTACAGAAAGGATACTTGGAGGTGTATTCATGTAAGTGTGCCTGACAACAAGCATCTTTCCCCAGTACATCTGGCCCAGCCCATCTTTGAGGAAACCGAGGTGTTAAGATGAAGAGGAGACCAGGATCTGTGGACCCATGGAAAAAGATGGGAAGCTATTAATAGGCTGTGACATTCGTTGCAGTTGCTAGAAGAGGATACAGTTTCCCACTCCATGCTCTCCCTTATCCCTCCCCTCCACTGACTACAGTAATGAGCTCCAGGGGGACTTCCATCCTTCCCTTTGAAGTAGCATGTTTCTCTGAATGCATTTTGATTTTTGTTTCGTGGATTGTTTGTTTTCTGGTTGCTCTGCCTGTTTCTCTATTGAGGGGGCTGGCAGCTCTTAGTGAGGCTACTACCACAACTCAGGAACACAGAATATGGAAAACCAAACAAATCCATCCTAAACCCCAACCTGAGAATGACTTTGAAGGAAGAATGCATATTCCCCAGGGAAGGAGTTCTCCCCTCCCAGCCAGCCCTTGCCACCAAGTGCAGTTGGAGGAGCTGAGAAAAGCTGAGACTGACAGGCAGCACAATTAGCTGAAGAAAGAAAAAAGAAGTTTTGCTGGACACCTTGGGTCTGGAGTGTATAAGGATGTAAAAGCTGAGACTTAAGTCATCCTTAAATCAAGGCTGTTCCTTAGACAAGAGGAGACAAGAGACTTGTCCTTTCTTAAAGTACAAGTTAATTCTTTAACTGCTAATTGCCTAAGGAGCTGTGGACCCAAAATGTCCTTCCTCAGCAAAAGATGGAACTAAGGCAAAGGACAGCCAACAGGGCATGTCTGTTCCTTTCCAAACCAACCAACTAGACCTTGAAGCACAATGGCAGTACAGAAGCCAGAAGACTGAACCAGTAACAGGATATTGCCTTCAGACCCTAATTCAGTAATGTGAAAAAGTGAGCAATTTTGATTTCTCCTTATGTTTTGCCTGTAGTTAAAATGAGCATTGGTACAACAGAGATAGCATAGTTTGCTTTTTTTTGCACCCTCACTTGTAAATATTAGACCCCTCCAGCCATTCTTCAGAAGCTTGGAGGCTTCCTTTATTTTAATGAGGATACACATGTTTTTAGAGTTTGGTTTTAGGGTTTTTTATGTTTTTTTACATTTGGGTGGGGTTTTTTTGTTTGCTTGTTGGGTTGGTTTTTCTCCCTCTGGTTTCATTTTTTGTTTCAGCTACAGATACAGGCAAAATACCATTGACAACACAAAATTCTTTAGACTTGGGTTCTATTCCTTTTGGAAAGCATTATTTTCTTCTACCTTCTCTGCCTTCACCAGACATCTACATCTGACCCTGCCCTGATCTTTAATTCCTTCTCTCCTCCATTAATTCAATATTGAATCCACATCCTTCCAATCTGGGCTTGCCATGGCTTCTTTTCCCTCTCCTCCCCTTCCTCATAGCAACCCAAGGAACTGGAGAGGTGGATTCAGATCTTACTGGTGTGAGTCACTAGCAGCTGTGGGGACTGAGCAAGGTGCAAGAATAATCACAGGACCTGCATTTTGTTGACATCTCTGAAGACATCAGAAGTGTCTGTGATAGCACCAGAAAGTTGTCCTGCCCATTGGTGAGAGGCAATGACTGCTCAGGAGAAGAAACAGGGTGGCCCAGTCTGCCTGTCTGCTCTCTCCTCCTGACTCTTTGGATCTCGAGACTTGTGAGGGAAGTAGGAGCAGCACCGTAGCAAAAGAATCTCCAGGGTGCAGAGCTCCACAGAGCTGGGACCCAGCACTGAAACTCAGTGGAAAGGAAAAGGGGCAGCTGCTCCAAGCCTTGCTGCCACTGTTTTCTTCTCCAGGAAAAGGAGGGGCAGAAGAAAGGAGCCCACAAAGCTGCTGCTCTCAGACCTAAACCTCATCACCAAGGTGAGCCTTACATGTTAAAAATTTCTGCTTTACAAAATGTTTTTGACTGTAACTGTCAGCAGAGTGGTGTCTGCCCAAGCATTTTAGATCACGGGGGTGGCTAGGTAGTTCATTCTCTTGAAAAAGAGAAAACAAACCAACTTCCTTCTGATTTCCAGAAGTGCTTGAGAGCACAAAAGCAACGTTTAACTCAGATCTCCAGCCACAAAGCATGTCAGAACGTACTGATACATTCTGAGCTTTATTTTCACTGGATTACATTAGCACCAAATTTCCCAAATGACATGCAGGCAAGAGCAGAGGAACAGTATAAAAAATGCATATACATGTATAAATGCAGATCCCTGAAGTCAGGTGGCACAAGCATAAAAGACAAGATTTTCTAATGTGCTCAGCACCTATCACCTTTCACTGAAATCACTGGATAAAATAGACAGGATCTGACCTTATTATAAATGGTAGTAAAATCATTTGAGCAGTGATTTGATAGCAAAGGAGGTCATGAAGGTGATAATTAATTGCCTTTTATTGCAAAGCCCATAAGCTGTGACACTTTGTGCCTGCATCCCAGAAACAGGTATGAATGTCCTACCTTCTCTGAAGTGCCATTGAACCTTCTTTTAACTGCTCTGAAAGCAGGGTACCCAAGAAGCTAGAGGAATTTTGATAACAGGTCAGATCCAGGGGTCAGCACTGCCTGCTGGCCTGTCACTGAGTAAGAAAGCCAACCATCCCTGCCCATTATATGGAGAGAGAAGTCTATGCTATTCCTTTTGGGGTCATAAAATTAAAATTCCTTGGTGTTCCTTGAAAATCTGTAGTCCTCTGCAGAATGGCGTGAGTTATCATTTGATATTTATCTTGTAGTTCCTAGAGGTCTCAAATCAAGCTAGGAACCCTGCTGTGCTAGCTGCTCTGTAAACATAAAGCTAGACTCAGTGCTTGTCCCTTAAAGCATCATTTTTGTCTTGACAGGCTATAGATTTCTACCCAGACACAAGACTATTTCTTACTGGCCTAGAACATCTAATCATCAGGGGACTTAACTGGAAGTAGATTTAAGATCAAATATTAAGTAGGTACACAGTTTTAAATGGTGAGCTTTAGGAAACTGAAAGCTATTTGTCAGGCTAAATAAATGCTAACTTTTTTTTTACAGTAGAATTACTCCCCGACAAAAAATGTAGCTCAGAATACTTGGGGCAATTTACACTTCTGACAATATAAGAAACATGGCTGTGGATATCTCTTTCTAAAGTTTGTTCTCTGCTGTTAAAAGCTCCTGACTCGTGATGCCACGGAGGTGCCAGGCACTGTACCAAAGCAAAGGGACAACAGTGATAGGTGAACATTTCTTGCTCATACTGAAAAGCTCAAGCAGCAGCCGCACACAAATGATGCCAAATCTAAACCACACACATAATTGGGAAAGGTGACACATTAAAATGGTTTTACTGGTTATGAAGGCTCATCAGAAAGCCAGGCAGGCAGCCCCGGAAATCCCACTAGCTAACCTGCTCTCTTGAGACTTCCAGCCCAATTTTCAGACTCGAGAGGTTTGAATTAGATTTGAATAATTAATCCAAATTTGTCGGTGCTTCATAGATGAATCAAACCTCCAACCCTTTTAAGGTTCGTCCTCGGTGCTAATAACCCTCTTTACTAAGCATTAGCATAGAGTAGAACAGTTTAATGATATAAAAAAATGCAAAAATTACATTTATGCTGTCAAAACTTTTGTGACTGAAAATATTGTGGATTTTAATCAGTTGGATTCTTTCCAAAATGAAATATGAAGATTTAAATAAATCTCAAGTAGGTTAAAAAACCCTTTGTGACTACCACTAATAAATTACCAAGAGTCTCTCTACAGAAGAAAAATGGCAATGCCACATGGGTGGGGACATAAATTTGACTCCCAAAAAAAAAATAAACTGCCTTTCTCCTCACATGTTACAGAACGAGTGACTTTGCCTTAAGCTAATTCATACAATTTTCTCAATGCTGAAAGCAAGAAAGCACTCACATGTAACAAAATCACCAAGAAGAGATCAGTGCTGCACTCATCTGGGGGTACCTGGCTGTGCAAACTGCAGGCAGCTTTATGATGCTGGCAACCTAACGTGGGCAACAAGGAAGAGGAACCAGCTGAACCACTCCAGTGGAGTGGAAAAGGGTTGCCAATACAAAAGATGGGGACAAGCATCTCAAGGTGACTGGAGTTAATCAGAGGGATCAACTCAAGATGGCTGGTCCCACCTTCTGTATTGGCAACCCCTTTCCACTCTGCTGGAATGGCTCAGCTGGTTCCTTCACCCCGAGGTGACTGGAGTTAGTCATGTTGTTGGGACTCTTGTGGCCAGCATGGGCTGCATAATTGTTGATTAAAGAAGGGAACAAGCACAGGAGCAGAAAATCCAGGCTGAAGCAGCTTCATGTAAGGGAATAAAAGTGGCATGGAAACTTATTCATTAAAAAAACCAAGATACACTTCAATCAACAAGGAAGATCTGGAAGAGAGGATCACTTTGCACAAGGGTAGACTGGTCACGAGGCAGGAGGTGAGTCAGATACAGACTGCTCAGGTCCCATGAACATCAAAGTGACTGATAGGTGTCATGTAATTCTCAATAATTTGGTGGATATTGAATGTTAGTGCTATAACATTTCTCAGGAGGTTCATAAGGTTCAAAGATATGTTAATATTCGCCCCTTGGCTGTGATTCCCAATCCCAGAGCAATCTTTAGATACATACTGTCTTTAAGACAGTATGAATATTCTGTGGGTATAGACACCCTAAGCATTTCATTCAAATCTGTTTTAAAAAAAAGATATGGCTCCCCAGTGAAGTGGTGAAAATATCATACATTCAATAATAACATGAATTTCACCCCCACAACTCCAGCTACCACAGCATACATCCATGAAGCTTAACAGGTGCAATGGAACCAGGCAAGACTTCAACATTGGCCTACAGAATCATCTTGAAACAGTCAAAAATAATCAGCTAAATCTTAAAATTCTCAAGATTAGCTTAAAGACCATGAGATTTGAACACACGTAACGTCTTTCTAATTTCAAATTTAGGTTTTGAGTATTTTATGAGTCATGCTTTTAAGTTATTTTTTACAACTACAAGAAGAACAAGAAGAATCTTTTCCGCTCAAACCTAAGAAACCTGCAATTATACCACAATCATAGAACTTCTATGGCAGGGCTTTGAAAAATATCAGTTATTGTGAAAATTAAAAGTGTATTAAATGCAGTAAAAGTATATTTAATATGTTGTATAAGTACCACTTCCAAGGGTGCTGTTTTCACATACTGAATGAACTGTAATGTGAAACACTCTTTTCAGTTGCATTGGTTTGTAAACTGCACAGAAAAAGACAAGGACTTGTGCTTCTCTTTGGACATATCAGAAAGTGTCATAAAACCTCTGCATGAAATGATCAAGGTCATCTCCTCAGCTCATCAAGCCACACTCCATAATTTTGGTTTTGTACCTTGCATGTGACCTAATCAAATAAGTCAGAAATAGTGTTTTCCTCCAGTGTGACCAAAACACACTCCCTGTGCCTTTCTTGAGCTGGTGGCAGTGAACATCCAGTTAACTAGTCAGTACTTGGGAATAATTTGCAATGCTCACCTGAGTCACACAACACAGCTTCTGCCTCCTAACTGGCTGATCTAAAAGACATGAAATACTGCTTCTTCCAAATTCTGTTGCCGTTTGCAAGTATATATTTTTACATTAACCAAAACTTGATAGCAGTATGCAAGTACTTAACTTTAACCACCTGAATATTCAGCATCAGTAAAGAACATGGGAATTGATGTGAAACCTTGACTTCTGCTCAGAATTTTAGTTGCTTGCTTACAACTTTGTGATCTCGGGTTGGGAACACTTCAAGCATTTATCCTCACAAACCTATCACCCCATTTTATAGATGAGGAACTGAGGCATGGAAAAATTAGCATGCATGTGAATTGCTGTGAAAAAACCCATCCAGCATGTGCACTGGGGATTTGACTGTAGACCTCACAAAATTAAGATGCTGCCCCAAATACTGGACCAGGTTTCCATGCTATCAACTATACACAGGTTTTTTTTATCTCTATTTGAAAGAGCCTTGTACTTCCTTCAGATTACTAAATACCAGAGGACTGGTTTTAAAAAACAAGAGTACTGTAGTGGAATATAGAGCATGTTTTTAGAGTTTGCCTTGTAAGCCTTCTAAAACAAAGCCATAGGGGAACTTCTCACCCTTCCTGAAGCAGCCCTGCATAAGGTCCAGCAAAGAGCCATTCAGTACAATGAATACAGTATTTTTAGTACTTCAGGATCTAAGTGTTACCATGGGGAAGTTGAGCAAACCTTGTTTTGCACCCAAGAGGCACAGCTTTTATTCTTCTTCAAACTCATTTCTATTTACCTTGGCAACACTATCCAGTTTGTTGTCTACAAGGACACAGACATATCTGGAAAAGTGGAATTAGGATATTGAGCCAGCAGCTGTGAATCCACAAGCCCTTGCCAACTAACCAAGCAGTTCAAATAACATAAGAAAGTTATTTCATACTTAATATCTGGAGTAGATTCTCACCTGCTCTGTGGGGTCAGACACTAGTAGGTGGCATCATTTATTAATGTACATCTACAACTCTGATGACATGTCCAAGGGACTACAGAGAGACTCTTTTCTCTAGGTTGATAACAGATCTTTTAACAACACTCAGAACACTGCAAAGAGCAGAACTGAACAAATTTGGGAGACCTTTTCTGGAGCTTCCAGGTGAGTAGAATCCAACCAACTACACTGTGCCATCAAGCAAAGAAAATAATCATCATCTGCAGCATCATGATAGAAGATTTAGCTGACAACCTCAATGTAGGAAGCTCCCATAAGAAGTTGCCTTCCTGAAAGCTGAAAAGTGCTTCTGTTGCCACATTGTTTACCCTCAACAACCATTCAATATGGAAGTGGCTTGCAATTATTTTTATATTTTTATGGCTGATACTTCCACTGCTTCTGGATCTGCAACTTGACTGAGAATCAATAGTTCACTGGAGACATACTGGAACTGAACCACATGAAGGACAACCTACTGTTTTGGATCCTAAACAAGTTTAAATGCTTTCATTAGCCAAGAAGTGGATAGCATCACCCATCCCCTCAGACACTGAACGCTGATGTAATTGGAATGAGCCAAAACGTTGTGCACAGGGAACTTCTGGAGAGAAACATATATTGCACTAACAACATAATTTCATCTCATCTGTTGTGAGTGCATAAAAAGAAAACAAATTATTTCCAAGAGACTGACCTTTAACACTGGAGGGAACAAAAATCCTGAAATAATAAAGCCATGTATGACAGAAGAAAGAAAGAACAGGGAGCACCTTTTACCTCAAAGTAAAAGGTGTCTTTCTTCAAAGTAAAAGGTGTCTCTGAAACACATCATTGTCCAACAAACACCAAAATTTGGAAGACAAGACTGACAGCAGTGAAAAAAAAATGGGCAGGTGCAAAAGTTACATGTCTGTATCTCGGAGTTAGTCTGGGGTAGAGGACAAAAGTCAAATTACAGGGGGTTCAGGCAGCTGTATTAGAGTTGTCCGACATATTCTAGCACTGTTAGTAAATCTCATCACCTTATAAAGTCTTTTAATAGTGGTGTTGCAGAAGTAGTCAGCAGAGGGAGTGAAACTGCAGAAACACCTTCCTCAGTACTTATACTGACTACAGCAATGAGTCAGTGTAAGAGCAACTAGAGCAACACCACAGAAAAGGTGGTGGCACAGCCTGACAAGGGTCGGGAAAAACCTTTTTTAGAGGAGAAAAAAAAAAAAAAGGAAACCAATATATCTATACTATTGCATTGGAATTAAAAACAAAATGAGAAACAATCAAATCTGCTAGTACCTTTTTAAAGAGCAATGGCTGTTTGGTTTTTGTTTCTTAATAACTACTTCCATCCACATCTAATACACAGTTGGATAATAACATGGATTGCTCCTTATTCCTTCAGCCCACTGTTTGGAGGCTTGCACACCGAGTCTCTGCAGGCTTGATTCTGTCCCGTGCCAATCCAACCACAAGACCCTGAGCACAAAAACTCCAGTCCTAGAGCCCTGAGCACCCAGCATCGTGATGATCTCTCCAAGGGCAAAGAGTAGGTTTAATGGACATGACTGGATAAGTTATTCGTGCTTCCCCCGTCAGAATTTCAAAAAAGTAATTTCCTCCTTAAATCCAGCTGCTATGTCCACATATGTGAGATTATAGAGGTGGCCAGAACACTGGCTGCTGATACTTACAGTGCGTTAACATTTAATTAGGATTGTTTGCTTTAATCTTTTAAGGAATATTAAATGTAAATAGAGAGTGTGAGTGAATGAAGTTGGCTTTGTATATGAAAGTGGTCACAGAGCTCTACAATTCAAGGCAGCAGCAGGAAATATGATGATTGCTCCCAAGGACAGACCAAGCCCCAGAGGCATGTTCTGCCCGGAGACCTGCAGGCTAGCAGGATGGAATGAGATGGAATTCAGGAAATAAAGATAATAGATGACTCTTACAGAAATTAGCAAAGTGATAGGAACTGCACTCCCATAGTCAGAGCAGCAGGTCCAATCAGCCCAGAGTCCTGCTGTGGCATGAAGTGATGGGCTTCAGAAAAGAAGCACACCTGAGCCACGTGTGTATTTGCTTGCTGCTCTTGTGAAAATCCTGCAGTGCAGCACAGGAGCAGCATACCACCTATCAGGCATGAGATCAGTCATTGAAGGATATAGATTCTTTGGGGGAGCAGGAAACAGCCCTCAGAGATTCATTGCAATCCTCCTGCTATTGTAATTTCCCAACGTATTGCCAGTCTGCTACGTGGCTGTACATCACAGCTTTTGATGGCTCTCTAGGCACACGATCAGACGTCACAGTGATAATTGGAGCAGAAGGCACATACAATTAAACGCAGTCTGAATTCACTGCGATGTGGAACACTTGAACTTTCAACTGGTGACACACCTGTTGCTTTTAAAACTGCAGCTTTTAGAACATCAGCCATATTCTTAGTGTGACAATTGTCTGGTCTAACTCAGATGAAGTATGAGATAGTTGGATGAGATTATGAGCATGCTCAATTACTCCCAGAAGTCCCAAAGATTTCTAATCTCTCTGGCAACATCCCTGATGCTACTCGTGTATGTGAGAACCATAAAAGGGGTGACCCTCACTACTGAGGCAAGCCTTGGCATGAGGTTTCCTCGGGCCCATACTTTTTTCAGATGTCCTTTTATTGGCTTCTGTGCCCTAAAAAGCTGGCTCGAGACTTTACAAGTCGGGATCAGGCAAATGCAACACTGCTGCCTCAGGGATGAGGACTAGCCACTGGGGAAAAGCTTTTCATGAATATGACAGGGGTAGGAACAGGGCTGGGATGGAAGGCCAAGTGATTACCCAGCTTGCTTCCTCTGCTGAAGCACTTTCCCATCACCATCAGCTGCCTACATCCCAGCCCTCCCTCAGACATGGTGGGGTGGTGGACACACAGCACATGCAGCCAGCCTGACTTGCAGAGGCTGTGCCACATGAAAAGCTGACAGGTGAGTCACAACAGGGCCACAGCTGGCCCCTATACCTGTAACCTACTGCCCCCAGTAACTGCTGGCTTTGCTCAGGAGCTAGCTCTTACCTCCCAGTTGCTTTTTTCACTTGTCTCCTTCCTAGCCTGCATCATGAATCACCCAAGTACAGACTGAAGGTGGAAATGCACAGAGCATCCCATAATGAAAGTGACCCATGCTACATCATAAGAAAGAAGACAGATTAAATGAGGAAGAAATAGAAGAGCAAAGATATGTAAGAAGGAGCTGTTGGAAAGAGGTGAGCGCTGTGCGGAGAGCAGCGCAGGGAGAACAGGGCACCCTCTCACTTAATGAATATTTATTGCAAACTGACGCCTATTATCTTTCAAAGAATTTTTATACAGTTCCCATGTCTTTCATCTGTTTCATGTTCTGGTTTATCTAACTGTGGAAATTGCACGCGTCAGGTAAATGTTGATTTACATGCAAATTGCCTTCGCTAAACTCGCCTTTAAGTAAAATAAGATTTGGAAATAATTTTTTCTCATTAATTTGCAGTTTCAAAGAAACCCAAAAACACAACAAATGCAAATAATCTAATTCATTTGTAAATATAAAACAATTTGTTGGGATTTAACTTTGCCATATTTTTTCTCCCTTCCATGTGCTTTAAATAAATTGCAGTGTTTACCAAAGACAAACACAAGAGAGATGCTGGGTTGTTCCAATTCAGTACCTCCCTGTTTCTTTTCTTTTAAAAGGCTGCTGTCAAGATTCAAATCTCTGCAAGATTCACTCCTGGGGTAACTGTTGAATGATATAGATTTATATCACACTTTCAGTTGGTCCCATAAATTTAAACCCAAATGTTACTTCCCTGGCTGACACTTTAAATTATTAGAAGTGAATTTAAAAACCCCTAAGCCTATATTTACAAAAATGGCTAGTGATTTAGGGACTCCGTTTTACAGGCCTCTTGCTAAAGTGTTTTGAACTGCTACTCAAAAAAATGCAAGTCCCAGAAGCTGATAGTCACTTTGAAGCATCTCAACTACAGTTTATGCAACACCATGATTTTCTGCATTTTGCATTTTATTAGCTTGAACAATTACACTGTATTTCATACTATGTAATTCCTAAAAAGGTTATCCCTGATTTAGTGTGTGATGGTGGTTAAATAAGAGCCCTGTTATGTCCCTATCTTCCCATATATTAACTGGAGACAATCAGAAAGGATGGTCCTACTTCCTCTGGCTTTGTGGATCAGTGGTTTAATATTTACAAAGTTCCAAGAAGTATAATTTCCATCTCATTAGGTGCTCTCTTTGGTTTTCAAGATCAATACACTGCTCTTTTGTTTGGGTTTTAGGACTGATAGCTTAAGAATATCTTCATGCCTGCTAGAATGACTGAGGACAACTAATGTGCCAGATACAAGTCTTCCGTGAAAAAGAAGTACACAGATGTTAACCAAAAGAAACCATTATTTAGAGCTGATTATTAGCCTAAGATTCCCAAAAGATGGGCTAAGTTTCCAGTTCTCCCAAAAGGTCTTGGGGCAACTGTGGGCAAGACAGTGTTCCCACAACCAGGAATGAAAAGAATTGCTTCTTGCCATCCTTTGTCTTGCTTAGGTATTTGCATTACAAGTGCTTACAGCCCTTCTCTAATCTCATCTATACCATGACATCCCATTAACTCTGCCACACCCATACTAATAACAATTAGAAAAATTCTGCTTCTACTTTAAACCACAAAATATTCCTTCTTCAGATTGAAGCTGATTAGGCTCTTTACCAGACATGATATGACTTAGAAGCTGCTCAACCATCTCACCTTTATAATACACACGCTTAAATATGTTTCATTACTTGAAGAAATTTCTTCCAATTTTAATGGGCAATTTCTTGCATTTATTGTTCAATCCTCTCATGCAATCCCTGCTGGCATCACCAAAAGTCAATCCTAAGTTACATGTGAACTGCATAAAATGTCTTGATGCAATCTTATTTTACTGCAGACAGGTGTCCTCATTATTAAAACTATTACTTCCACACTTGACACTATAATCACTGTCTGTTTCTCAGCAGAGAGGCCAAGAGCTAAATAGACCATAAAGAACAAAACCTCCTCTCGACCCAAAAGGTGATTCATTTGTGCCTGTCTTCAGGGGTATGGAAGGAGCCTCTCTCCTGTAAACATGCAGGAAACTTTCATCACCCGTGCTGTCAATCCGAAAGCGATATTAAAATTCCATGCTCAAAAGAATCAGAAATAAAGCAACAAGTCCACAGTCCTTGAACGGAGAAGCAAAATTGGAGGCAGAGAGGGCTACCTGGAGACCTGAGCCCTTCTTATCTTGCAGGGCTGCTGCGAGGAGCCAGGAGAGGGAGCCCGTTAATTAGCAAAGCCCTCGGTGAGGGCTGCAGGATGGGGGCAGATCTGCAAAACAACAGCAAGGAAGTAAACAAGGCAAAGCTACCTCTGCCTGCCAACCTGGCAAAAAAACCCCAAAAAAGCAGTGGGGAGGGAATAATTGTTTTCCACTGTAATATTTGCATGTAACATGAAGAAGCATTTCCAGTTAACGAAGAGAGAATTCCTTGCTCAGGTTGTTGAATAGAGCCAGTGTTGGTCTTTTGGACCTCAAGTTAATGCTGCCTGTTTGGCCCTGCTACATGACTCCTCCTCAACTCTTGGCTCCTTGGGACCACCCTGCTACCCAAGAGATGGGAGAAAACTAGGGAGAAAAAAAATACCCTTGTCAGATTGCAAAGGGAACATTACCAGGCACAGAGTAGAGCAGAGATGAAGAATGATTTGAAAAAGATAATTGAACATGTTGTAATTTGCTCTCTTCTGTGTTTCAATTTTTATCTGCTTGTAGCTCATTTTGCCCGTTATGCAAGCAAGTGCAAAAGGGAGAATGCCCATGGATGTGTGCGTGTAGAGTTAGCACACATGCAGGCAAATAAATTAATAACAGTCATAAAAAAAGACAAAAACCTGGCCTTCCCTGAGAGGGATCTTCAGCCAATGGCTGAACTCCGCTGAGCTTGGGTTAGGGAAGATGCATTATAAGGTAGCAGATCAAGCTGCTGAAGAGAAGATGTTCTGCCATGAAGCTGTGCTGATGAAGCCCTCAGCCCCACTGGCACTCTCTGCATGCAGTAGTCCACTGGAGATGGGGACTGCAGCCCACATCCAGGGAAATCCCAGGCCAAGCAAAAGGAGTTTCTCAACTCTGATGCAATCAAAGGCCTAAGTCTCACAGCTGAGACTCTGTGAAATAAGAGCCTTTTTGAAGTCTTAACACTACTCTTATGCTAATCAATATTTATGCTTCTGACACTTTAAAGGCAAGGAAAAGAACAAACCCATGGTAGCAGTCCTTTAACCACCATGACTGCGTTACTCAATCAAGGTGGAGTCAGCAATCCCTCATTTACCCTGCTGTCCACATTTGCTGCCAGCCTCATACTGAGTTATTCAGAGCTGTCTCACATGGTGGGATTGAGATGGAGGATGGCACATTGGAGCCCCAAGGCACACAGGATCATACTCCTATTCCGAGTCATGTCCCTTTGACAAAGCTGGCTCCTTGGCTCCCAGGAAAGTGCCTCTGCAGATCTCTGCTCTGAAAAGGGTAGACACCTCTTTACACTTACAAGAGAATTCAGACACATAGCTACCCTTCCCTGTCACGTGTCCACAGCCTTGACCTTCTCATGTCCACTGAACGCATGTGCATACCACACAGAGAGAAAGAGTTCCTGTGCCCCATACTTTGATTTCCATTCCCACTTTCCCAGGGTTTAAGGTAATAGCATTATGGCTCATGACAACTAATCAATTCACATTACAGTCTCCAGAACATGACTGTACCTGGAGAGAAGCAGGAAGATCAGTAAAGGCACGTTCCTGCAAATACCCACTGGACTTACTGAGCCTGGCTGCATCTGGGATCAAATCAGGTTTCACTTAACCACAGGCTGGAGCACTTGTGATTTGCATGAGTAATTAGAACTGATTAATAGAATGACTTGCTTAATTAAGTTTATCTCAAAAGGTGCCCCTTGAAGACTCATGAATCACAAAATCCAGAGGCGGTTTCTCTTCAAAATCCTTTTGGGCTGGGAAGATTTCAGCTTGGATGGTGGGATGCATGTGTTTGTGCATGCACGTCCCTGCTGCTCTGACTAATCAAAACGATGGAATAGAGGCACAAAGGGCTCAGGCCTGATGGCAGGGACTCCTCAGCAAACCCAAAATGAACTCTTGGAATTCTGAAGGAAGTGCTGGCGACAGAGGTAATGGCTTTTCTGCCAAAAGCAAATGAGCATCTCTGGCAATTTATGGCTCTGCTGAGTTTTATTCTATTTTATACCTTTCACCTTTACCTAATTTTGGTTGAGCCCAGCTCAACTGTGTCAGTAGTGATGTGCTGACAGAACAAGTCCCCATATTTTGCCTACAAAATAGAATTAGAAAATACTTTGTGATAGGGAACCCTGCTACCCTAATGTGCTGGTAAAACTCCCATTTCCACAGCCAGTAGAGGTATCTGCACCTATGGTGAAGTTTTGGGGAAAATCCCAGCAGAGATAAGAATTCTAGTTTTTCTACAGCAGGTTAGAGACCTGGAGACTTCTCCTGCTGAGATCTTTTGTTTTGGGCTGTTGGTTTGTTTTAGGTTTTTGATTTTTTGCTTTGTTTTGTTTCTCCCCTACTAGAAGCAACATTAAGTTTTTATTTCATTCTAACTCAGAACAAAGCCAAACAACTTTGACATTTCCTGTGAAATAAAATTTTAACACACATACAAACATTTGGGTTAGAGCACTGGAAACATTGCATTCAGATTAAATCAAGGCATTTTTACAGTTTTTTGATTCAAGAATGATAAAACAACATTGTGAATGAACATTGCAACAGCAAAAGGCACTTTACAAAGGAAAAAAAAAATGTTCTGTCAGGAAAGTCAATGGCCTTTGCTAGCACTAGCCTTGCTGAAAAGAGAGATGGAACCAATTGCTGGGGCTTGTGAACTGTTCTATGGAAGGGTGGGTAGAGGAGCCAGTGACAGCAGTCTCATCAACCAGGGAGCACTGTCATGTGAGACACTCTGTGTTCTTGCACGTGCACAAGAGCTTTACGGTCACTCCCTGCTGTGAACTGAAAAGGGCACAGATGTTTACACAACTTGCTTTATCAAGGGCACTGGTGAGGTGGGCAACCTTCAGTTTTACTTAACTGTCAGCATCTAAAGAAGTTAGAGGGGAGGCTGGGAGGAGAGTTGAAAGTGCTGGCAGCAGAGCAGGGAGGGCTGTGTCTTATGAGCAAGGTGGGCTGCAGAGCCCAGTCTAATATCCCTGCTGGGTCTCAGCTGGTTCTGCATGCCCAAGCGAGGCACTGACCTGCCATCCTTGCCAGGTGAGGTTTGACTGCTGCAAGAAAGGTCAGGACCAAACAGTCCACTGCCTTACCCAAAAGGGCTACTTCTTGAAAGTTTTGGGCATTTCCCTTGTATGAAGTTCCTGGGACTAGGGATGTGCCAAGTCCACAAAATTATCAGGCAGCAGTTAAATATGAAGAGGCATATGAAGAGGGGGCGGGTCATTCATATATGAATTAAAAATAAGTGCCAAGAGCCAAAAAAAGGTGATGAAAAGGGAAAAAGTCAACCAGATCAATCAAGGAAACAAGCATCTGAAAGAAGCACTTAGTGATCCTGCTGTTAAAAAAACTTTCTGAAGAAGATTACCCAGCAGCCATAGACTCCTCTCTCCCTGAGATACTTGCTGTGGTTAATCAGGAAAAGAAGTGCCATGAGACAAAAAAATAAGGCCCAGTTTTTCTAGGCTGGGGTTTTGTTCCCTTAGAAATTCTCAAGAGGATGAAACAATTGGACCTCAAATGTTACAGTCAGAGCCATACAGAAGATACAAGACTTAAGGATTAATTATGTGTCTGTGGAAATCTTAGAAAAAAGGGAAGCAATCCTTCTCTGCCTTTGCACCTTTACTCTTCCCAAGGTTTTGGGGGAGTGAGGAATTAGCAAGGGAAGATTTTTAGATTTGCATGCTCTACTAGTACCATACTGTGAGCAGTATTAAAAAGTTGTCAAGGGATGTTAAATTGGATTTTTTTTTTTCTCTATTCAGCTTATTATAGTTGCTTCTGCTCCTTAAAAATAAAATAAACCACCAAATTAAAAATTTTTGTTATTCGCTTTTCTTGCTTCTGGGAGTTCCAGACTCTCTTGAGTTCTCTTGAGTGTCATCCCCTTTTCTATTCCAGATGTATTCCATTTGAGTAGAGCAAGAAGATGTATATTATGTCAAGAAGTTGTCAGGAAGCAGTAGGTAGTGATTTGGATTTCGCATTGTTCTTTAAATATGTCCCATGGGACAGGGCTCTGGAGGGCAAGGGGGCTCAAGCAAGCTGGCTAACATTCAAACACCAGTTCCTTCAGGCTCAGGATCAGTGTATCCCAAAGTGCAGGAAATCTAGTAAGAGAGTTAGGAGACCTGCATGGTTGAG
>JAOEGS010005176.1:0-36717 GCA_025447755.1 Corythornis vintsioides
AAAATTTTTAATATATACTTTAATGAGTTTAAATTGAAAGTAGTAGTGGAAAAATATAGGGCTGGTGTGGATTAACTTCTGTAATTGCAGTGTTATTGCTTGTTGATGTATTTTTGCCACATTTGGGGGGTTTTTACCTTTATCAAAAGAGTGTCTGGAAGAATCAACTAATATTTCTTGAATGCTTTGGGCCAGAAAAAAAAAAAAGTTTCTGTTTTTTCATCTTTTCAGAGACTTAGCAGTATTTCAACATATAGATTTTTCAAAACATATGTCGCCTGCTTTGTAATGGGCATCTTATAAATTAAGAACTACTCACAATAATAACATCTGGCAAAATAAATTTCATAGGATCATAGAATTGTCAGGGTTGGAAGGGACCTTAAAGATCATCTAGTTGAAACCCCCACTGCCAAGGGTAGGGACACCTCCTCCTAGGTGATGTTACTCATTGCCCCATCCAGCCTGGCCTTAAAAATTTCCAAGGATGGGGCTTCCCTCACTTCTCTGGGCAACCTGTGCCAAAATTTCAGTTGTATATAAATAATCACCATTATATTCCAATTCATCTGTCAGTAGATACCTGACCATATAGATAGAAAAAATTAGGGTGAGTGGACACAGGAAATATTCTCCTCTGCTTGTGTGCTGGTTTTGACAGGCAAACTGGAATATTTCACCACCCCTTTAGAGGAACAGCTTGCCAGCCAGAGGCACCTCATCACTGGAGTGATCCATCCTGAGCATTTTCTACACCCTCATTCCTGAAATACTGAAGTAAAATGAGGAGACAGATTTGCCTGTCTGTGAAATTGAATTTTAATCAAATTTTAACAGAATTCTTAATTTCAGATTCAGAGAAGATGGCACAATATTTAGAAGAAGAACGACATATGAGAGAAGAAAACTTGAGACTTCAAAGAAAATTACAAAGGGAAATGGAGCGTAGAGAAGCACTCTGCAGGCAACTGTCAGAAAGTGAATCCAGCTTAGAAATGGATGATGAAAGGTTTGTATTTTCTAGCCATCCAGATATGTTGCCATTGAGCTTATTTTTCAATACTCATACTTCTTTTTGAATACTATAGCATAAGTATTTATAGAAATAACCTGTATATGGGTTTAATATATACCTGAAATTTCAGGAATATCGTCAGTACAATTGTCTCAAACTTGTGTAGAGATTGGATAAGTTTTAGCAGTGAGAAAATATTTGGATCTGAAGACTTAGGGGTTTAATAACATATATTGAAATAAATGTATCTGTGGAGTTGAGATTGAGGATAATTCAGTCACAGTACCTTTGTTTTGCCCCTAACAAGGAATACTGTGTGGTAAGAACACTGTCCATGTGTTAATTAGTCCTTGGCAGAATGTAAGATGTGTTCAGCCAAACACAAAAGGACACTGTGTAAAACTCTAGAGAGAGGAAGCATTTCCAGAACTGGTGGGTTGTTCTTGATGTTCAAACCATAGCATCCTTGACTTTTTTCCCTCTTCTGCAAGCTGCATTGCTTGTACTGACCTTACAGATACAGATAGTCTAGAGTTTTTCATTGTTTTTATGATGTCTTTTAGTGTTTTCTTACATCATAGTCAACTGACAATGTTGTATCTCAAAAGAGTTTACGTACCCTTTGAGTAAACCATTCTTATCAAATGCTCATTACTTTGATATACTGGTTTACATTATTGTGGACTTATAGCAATCCCCCCCTCTCAAAGTTACCTTGTGCTGTGTATTCTGCTGATAGAGAGATATTTCTTCTTGGGTCATAAGTATATTTATTATAAGCCATAATTCACCAGAACCAAAGTACAAGATATTTTGTTTCAAGGAGCACCCTTAAAAAGTTCAAGGTATTTTTTTTGTTTGACTGACATTTATTGCTGTAGCATCTGTTATTAAAGAGGTAATGAACTATGTAACTTGAAATGCTAGAAATTTGGGATTCTGGTGTTTGAATCTACTTTTATTAGTCTAATCTTTTCTGCCAAAGCTTATATTGTAATGGAAATACAGTCAAAATCAATGTAAATCTATGTAAATCACCAATCTTAATCCAAAGATGTAGAGTACCCTAATAATTCATTTTGTCATCCAGGTAGGTAGTGTTAATCAAGAAAATGTAGGAAGATTTGGGTAACTATTCTGTACTTCTAAGAATGTCACTGTCATGTTGATTTTCTTGGTACTACAAAGGCATGAGAGAATCACTCCAAAAAAGGTATTAACAATGTAAGGGTGACATAACATAAAGGGAAGGATGGAGCAGATATGGGAGCAGTTAGTCTTTAGAGAGCTGTGTAGACAGAATAATTGTGGAACTACATGCACTAGTAATTTTAAAATTTAAATTTACGTTGTTTTATTTAAAATTATGATGATAATGGGTCAGATGTTAATTTCTGTTAGTGGATGATACTTATTTTTTGCAGATGAGGGTATATGAATATGCTTTACTGAATGCAAAATACACGTATCTCCTAAAAGTTCACCCTTCTAACTAGCAAGAGCTTTGTCTTCTCAGTCCTCCATCTTATTTTCTGAGTAGTAGGGACGTAGGTGAGACAAGGAAGTGTGCTGCTATTCCATATCAACTGATCCAGGAATAGGGGGACTTAGAGGAAATGGTCTTTATGAAGAACAGAATACCATTCAATTACAAAGACTACTGCCTTGCTGAAATACATGGACTGTCTGCATTATGAGTCACTGTGTATTGCAGGGGTGGTCTGGGCAGCTCAATTTTGCTAACCTTACCACTCTTTAGAAAACTTTGACAGTTTGTTTAATTTTTGTAGTTCTGTAGTATAGCAGCTCCTTTTATTAGATGATCTACACAAATTTAAACCAACTTTGGTATCACTGCATACCTGTGTTAGGTGTTGAGGCTTAGTAACTCTAAATATCATAGTTAAAAGTCAGTATGGTGCAGTATCAAAACATGTTTGAAATAGTTTGTGAACTGGCTCACAGACCTCAAAGTAGTCATTGGGAGTTCCATCAAATAGGAGTATTTCTAGTGCTGCTCCACACTGTTGTAGCTACTAAGAATTTCTGAGAACAAAGTTGTAGAAAGTGAGGTAAGAGTCAAAGGGCTGTTAGGTAATTAACTTTGCCTGCTGCTTTGCTGTGTCCAGTAAAGAAACACAGCTAAATGCAGGTGCACTGATTTGTAACCATATGTGCAGGAGAAAGTGAGCAGGAGAACCTCTGACTGAGGCAATGACTGAAAATATCTAGGTGGAAAGTCCATAAGCAAGTCAGCCTGAAAGCTGCCAGCCTAGTGCTGTGGAAAAATATGCATAAAATTACTTTTGAGATATAAACAGCAAGTAGGAGCAATTGGTATGATTTTTATTTCCTTCTATATAGCACTTGATGGTTGTGAAGAAGCTTCACTGTGTTCAGTGAGTAAAGTACAAATAAATAATGCTCATATTATTACATGTGGGGAAAAATGCCTTGCCTGAGGTTCTAATCTGTTCAGTTTATCAGAGTGAAGTGTGGGAGGTGTCTTGCAACACAACCTAGACATGTATTAACTTTAGGGGGAGAAAGTCCTGAGTTTAAAATGTTTCTCTTTTTCAGTGGAAAAAGACAAATGGCTGAAGGCTGAGACCAGAGGGATTCAAGTAGGAAACAGGGCATGTTTTCTGTAATGATTTTTTTTTCCCCCTCCCTTTTCATGATTTCAAATTAATTCTGAATGCCTTTTTGAAAGATACATTCCAGGAAGCTAAAAGGGTCAATGTAGAAATGGTGTGTAAAGTGCAAGAATGCAGTATAGGTCAGACTGGGTGACACAATTTATACCTCCAACCTTAATATGTGCTATTCTAATCATATGCAGCTTTAACAGTGACTAAGATAAGTCCAGATATTTCCACTGAAAGTTAAGCCAGTATCTGAGCCTTCAGCAATCCTGAGAGTTCCTGTTATGACTTCCAAAAGGTGACTGCTCCTCCATTGCTTTAGGATGATTCTTACAGGAATTGAAAAAAAAAACCAAACAAACAACACAGTGAAACCTTTAAAACATGGCACATTTTAAGAGGTTTGATCTAATTATTCTTTACCTTTTTTTGTTAGATATTTTAATGAGATGTCTGCACAAGGATTAAGACCTCGCACTGTGTCCAGTCCCATCCCTTATACACCCTCACCAAGTTCTAGCAGACCTATATCACCTGGTAAATATTCAAACCAGTTTCTAAAGTTATTGTATGCATCACATAGTAATGTGCCCTATTATTTTATTTATTTATTTTTTGGTCAGTAGCTTTTGAAAGCTGGAGAAAAAAACTGCATCATAAATGTAAAAAATAGTTTTGCCTTAGAAATCTAGTGCAGCATGTTATCAGATGGTTGGTTTGGTTTTATACTGTGAACAGACACTAAAGGTCAGTTAAGTAGCTATTGCTTGAACTTTTATTTCTTTTTTTTTTTTTTCACCCTCTTGTTCTCTCTTTTATCTTTTTTTTTCTTTTCTTTTTTTTCTTTTCCTCCTCCATAGAACTTGCCCGACAGGATGCAGTTCAAACAGATGTATAGAGTCTGGTGGTGAACTAGTAATGAGACTGCTCTTCTGCTCTGAATCCAAACTTTTCATAGAAGTCTAATATTAGTAAATTTCCATTTCTCTTTAGTAGTGAAATGACTTTTAGAATTCTGCTATTTTCTACTGTAAACCAGTAACTGAAGTTATCCATTTCCATCTCTAGTATAGCAAAGGCAAAATAACCATTTCAGTATTCTTAATTAACCAGGTTTATTTTTGAAGTTGAAGGAAATGTGTTTGTGTCACTAACACATGTATTGCCATTCATTAGAAGTTATTGGCCATGGATGTTACATGATGGTCACAAACTCATTTGGCCATACTGAAGCTAATCCTGCATGCCCTGCTTTCCCAAGTTCTCCTTTAGAACCTGTCAGAGTCCTACATCAAGGGTGAAAGAGATGTGCTCTGTATTAACAAATTCTGCAAGATGAGATTGAGATGTTTTATTTCACAGGTCTGCTAGAGAGTCTCAAATGTCTTTCAACTCTTTTAATTTAAAGTTTGACTGTAATTTTACCAAAGGACTCAAACCAGTGCCCTTTCCAGTGTACAGAGATGCCTACATAGTCCTCTTAACACCTGTTCTGAAGTAACTGCTGTGGGTTTTTGTGGTTGTACATGTGCAGCCCCATAATAATACAGTATCCAACTGCACACTGTATCTTCAGTCCACACGGTGGTTGTAATTAAAAGTATGTAAGAAAATGATCTGGTAACTTACAGGCTTACATCTTAGATTACCTAGAAATGTGCCCAATTTAGATGGCAGTGTGTCTATGCAGGAGCACACTGTCAGTTTGTTCCTACACTGGGACTGAAGCACAGTCTTTGTTTCCCATTAGAAACAAATATAATTAGAAATTAATATCCACGGCAGGGCTTTTCAGAAAAGTAGAAGCAGCAGTTTGTTAGAGAGCTAATGAGATCAATAGGGAATTTTGTACAGCTGCCTGGGATAGATGAATGCAGTAATGGATGAAAACAGAGTTTGAGAGCACTTTTTATCTAAAGTAGTGTAGTGAGACGCTGTCAAAAGTGTCATCCCAGAATAATACGACAGTTATATTTTGCATCAAGTAATTGTATGGCTTGTCATGTTTCATTTGGGAAATGTTGTGCCTGAATTTTCAGAAACATCATTTGAAACCAGTTAGAAACTCTGTATTTCATAGGGATAGCCAGTCAGGTTTAATGGGTCAGATTCTGGCTCTTGAAACCCAGAGCCTTTTGTGCTTGCATGGCTTGAGATGTTGCTTCTGAGCACTTTCTGAAGTTGAGATACTGCTGAGATTTCTAGCACAGTGCATGGAACTTTGAAGATTGTGGAATAATTGCTACTCCTTGGCAGCTGAGTATTATGTAATATAATTACTGGTTAGCCTTTTAGTGGAAATAAGCTGCAGCTAGGCCAGAGATTTTGGTTTGCAGAGATGAGGTACCTTGGATGTATGTGCTCTGTTCTGTTACTGCTTTTTTGACTGCTGCATAGACTTGCTTTTGTAAAACGTTTGGAGCTGGTTTATCCCAAAATAGTTGTAATGTTGCAATGATGTTTTGTTTGCCTTTTATTGTTCTGGGCTCTAGTCTTGACTTGCAGCAAATTCTCACGTACCTGAACACTGACTGGTTTCTGTCTTCATGCTTACCAGAGCACATAGTTATAAAATATGTGCTGTACAGACAAATAGATTATGCAGTCAAAAAGTAGATTAATTTTTGTTTTGTATTTTTTAACTGAAGTGACAGTGATGCCATTGGATTCACTCATAATTTGCACCAGGCATACACTGGAGATGTAGCAGAATCAGAGTTAGAATTGAAGGAAGTAAGAAAATATGGTTTTTTGTTTGTCTCACCAGTTGTAGCCACTAACACAGTTGTGTGCAGTTAGGGGCAAAGCTGGGAGTTGGTGCATACTGTAGCTACAGTGTCACTCTTTTGCAGTGATTTAGTGTTGAAGTGTGAAAACTTAAATCCAGTATGGTGGTAGAAAAGTTTAATAGAACTTTTAGAATATATTTTTTTTTGGTCATGCTTCTCTAAAGCAGCTGCTACTGCTGAATATTAAACAACTAAAAAAAGTCTTGTCTCCTGCTTTACTGATATTTGTGTCAGAAAGCAATGATGAGTTAAACATTTTTGCTGTTGAGAAGTACTCAATACATTCAGAACACTTCAAGTTCTGAACTTCAAGTGCTTAGCAGCTGCTGTTTCTGTTTACCTTGGTTAGCTGTACAGGTAATCCCTTACTGAAAGGAAATACTTAGATGGAAGAATTAGATATTTGCACTTCTGAATGTCAGGCTTTCCTTAATGTGGATAAAACAAGTTGTATCTAGTCCATCTAGCAACTAATCTCAGAATGTTTTAACTTTAGAGCCCCAAAGATCTTTGAGTGCCTGCCTATAAATGCTGAGACAAGAAGGAGCCTGGGTGCAGATGTGGTATGCCTTAGGGGAGCCACCCACATCCAGATTCTTTCTGGAGAGTGATGACCCAGGGCTAGCTGTCTTCTCCAGGCACAGACCAGACTGTGTTTTGTCCATTCCTTCAAGGAGAAATGGAAGACTGGATGTAAATACTTGTGGACTAAAACTAAGCTGCAAAGGGAGCCTTAACACCATTTCTGTTAAAAGATGTTTAACATTGTGTAATGTATGTTTTGAAGCATATGGCAGTTTACTACAGGGAAAGAAAATAACTTGTTGTCATGCTTTTCAGTACAAAGAATAGTTTTAGATGGCTAATGTGGTGGCAGGGACTTAGAGAGTAAGTCGTATGAGGAGAGGCTGAGGGAGCTGGGCACGTTTAGTGTGGAGAAGAAGAGGCTGAGGGAGACCCCATTGCCCCCTGTGGCTACCTGAAAGGAGGTTGCAGAGAGGTGGGTGAGGCCTCTTCTCAGTAGCTAATGACAGAACCAGGGGAAATGGTCTGAAGTTGCAACAGAGGAGGGTTAGATTGGATATTAGGAAGAAATTCTATACTGAAAATGGTGAGGCAGCTGCCCAGGGAGGTGGTGGAGTCACCATCCCTGGAGGGGTTTAAGAAATGAGTTGACATGGTGCTTCAGGACATGCTCTATGGGCAGGCAGGGAGGGTTTTTGTGTGGTTCTTTTTTGTTGTTTTATTTTGGTTTTATTTTGCTTTGTTTTTTGTTTGTCTTAGTTTGATTTGGGGTTTTTTTTCTCTCTATCGGGTTATTTAGGTTTTTTGTTGGTGTAGGTGTGGTTGGACTCGGTGATACAGGAGGTCCTTTCCAACCATGATTATTCTGTGATTTCATAACCTATCATTGATAACTACAAGAAATTAAAAATCCTCACACTTTAATTCATAATACAAGCAAGCATGTTGATGTTACCTTGTTTTAACAATTTTTAGGTCTGTCATATGCAAGTCACACAGTTGGTTTCACACCACCAGCTTCACTGACTAGAGCTGGAATGTCTTACTACAATTCCCCAGGCCTTCATGTGCAACATATGGGACCATCCCATGGTATTACAGTAAGTATTGAAAATAACAAATACTTGTTACGGTGTCAGTTTGGTTTTTAAAAGTAATGATTGTTTGTCCTTAAGCTTTTTTACAAAACATTTTTGTAAATGTTTGTTTTTGTCTCCTTACTCCAAGATATCTATTGCTGCTTTCTTCAACCCTGATTTTCCTCTTCACCCCTCAGAAACTCATTCTTTTTGGAGAACCTTGTTTTCTGCAAAAGAATAGGATGTATTATCATCTTAAGGACAGTAATAGGTATCATCTTATGGATCAGCAGGCAGGGTGTGAGAAGTGATGTTCTAAGCTACTGATCCTATCCCAGGAAGTAAAAACATTGCTTTCATTTTTCTCCTAGTCTCCACCATCTGACGGATGAGTCATCTGAGGTTGCACCAAGCTCAGGTTTTCTTCAGGATGACACACAATGCTACCATCATGTCACTGTAACAGGCAGTTAACTCTTTTATTCTCATTGGCAAAGAAGAAAGTTAATATAAAGATTTCTTAGGGCGTTTTTTCATATCTTTCAACTGGATTTATTTCATTTTACCTGCAATGTTTGATGCATTTCTACTCAGTTGTGTTCCTTCTAAAGTATTTGCGGAGTTTAATAAGCAAACAGAGCCTAACCACTAACCATTTGGCAAAATACCTTGTAGTAGTTGTATCAAGACAGTTTGGATTTTTCCCAACAGGTATGGTACTATATAATATCCTTCAAGGTTTTTTGCATATGCTTGTCCTCAGATGTGGCAACATGTTTCAGTAGGCTGTTGGTTTTTTGTCTGGTTTTTGGTTTTGTTAAGGTAATTGTTAATGTAATTGAGCAGATTTCTGGGAATGCTCCAGTGGTGGGTAGAACAGAAGGGAGTCTGGAGCTCAGCAGGAAGGTGGAATTCCAGTCCAGGTTCAGTCTGCTGTTGTATGTCACATGAGTTAAGTCATAGAAAGAATTTCTATGCTTCTGGAAAACCTGGAACTCAATTTTAGAAAAACAGTTCTTCAAGGAACTTGTTCTGTTCAGTCTTTGCCAAATACTCCTGTTTCCGAAACTCTGAATTATTTGGTGTCATATTGAGTCACTAAGAGAAAGATCTTCATGACAAAATACTGTTTTCAGAAAGGTCTTGATAAATAACTCTTGGCTTTGTCTCAATACTGAAAACAGATCCCTTCTTATTATTAGATGTATGCAAATGAAATAAATAATTTTTATGTGTTTCAGAAAGTCAGTTTCCAAGAATCCCTTGGTTTTCACATAGAGCATTAAAATATTGTACATAGTTGTGCAGAAAAAAAAAAAAGGAAATATACATTATTTGACTAAGCTGGAAGTTTGATTCTTCAGTCTTCATTTTTGCTCTCTATTACAGAATAAATCGATTTTACCTATGGCACATTTGGTATAGCACTGTATCGTGCTTCTCCCCAGAACTGTTCATCTGTGGTTGATTATTAATTGTGGGTGGTTTGTTGTATTATTAAATAAAAGTTTAATAGACCTCTTAGAATTATTTTTTTGGTCATACTTCTCTAAAGCAGTTGCTACTGCCTAATATTAAACAACTGAGAAAAAGTCCTGTCTCCTGCTTTACCTTGAGGTTCTTGATTAATGCTAACTGGATTGGTAAGTAGCGAGTGTTTTGGTTTCAAAAATGCAGAAGTTAGTGTTGTGCAGTGTAATTAATATTTTTACATTGGCTTCTAAAGGTAAAGTGGATTTTTAATGTTTATGTTTAAATGTGCAGGTTAATGAAAATCTGTGGTTTCTGTTGAGGGGAGCTCTCTAACAACTGTTTCACTCCTGCAGGGTTGTCATTTTTTTTTGTGTTCTTCAAAGAACAACTTACATTATGCTTTGGTGTTGCTCCAGTGTGCAGGCTGAGTCTTTCAGAACATTAGAGATTCTGGGCAGACTCTGGCATTCAAAATGTTACTACCCATACTCAGGTACAACATAATTTGACTTCTTACCCCATCAACATGAAGCTAAAGGTTTATTTAGCACCTACTGGTTGGGCAAGCACAACTGGGAGCTGCTGTCTCTACAGTATGTCTTACTTGGTTTTTAGGTTGCTTGTCATCATAGGTAGACTTGTCTTCAGGACACGTGTCTTGTGTTCTTTTCCTGCAAGCTGAAAGGAAAGAATACATGTTCTGTTTGATGGCCCAAGTACTTCTCCTTCCTTTTCTACTCAGTTTCAGACTAATGTGTATTTTACATAAAAATGACTCTTGCCGTGGTTTGAAATTGATTCTTCCCCATGATTGTTCAGACTTTTTAGTTTGTTGGGTTTTGTTTGTTTGTTTTATTGTTGTTTATTTCTCCTTTGCCGAGCTCAATAAATTGCTTAGAGGACTTTCTCCTAGTATCATTCAGGAATTTGTTAAACATGATTTCAATATTTGTTCTACAGAGGCCTTCACCACGAAGAAGTAACAGCCCTGACAAATTTAAACGTCCCACTCCTCCTCCTTCTCCAAACACGCAGAGCCCAGTGCAGCCACCTCCGCCACCACCTCCAGCAGCTGTGCAGCCCATGGCCCCCTCCGCGGCATCGCAGGCGGCCACTTTGCAACACTCAGTGCATCCCTCCTCTCAGCCTTAGTGCATGTGCTCAGCAAGTCTGTATGTCAGAAGTGGACTCGTAACATGGAGCAGTTTGCTAAAAGCCAAAGGCTTACTTGGCATATTTGGATTTGACTTATTTGCACTGAGGTTATATAGGCTTCACTGTTAATTGTGTTGTAAACGTTTGTATAAAATGCAGCCAGTGTTGTGGGTCTACAACACTAACTTAAAGTTTTCCATCAGTGTTTACTTGAACTACGTGTATGTCCATTCTCTGGCTGGAACATTTGCTACTCTGGTAATACGGCATTATGTCATTTTGCTTGGCTCCAAAGCTTCATTTTCCTGGCTTTTAGGTTTGTAAAATTAAAGGGATACCTTTTTTATATTTTTTTCATGACAATTTGCAGAGAATTAAAGGCACGATGGGCTTATGGTGAATCCTGAAATGCTGGTGTTTACCAAGCTTAGGGAAGATCAGCACTATGTTTCAGTCATTTGAAATAACGGCTTCTAGTGTGACAGTGAGTCACACACCCTAATCAGTGCCCAAGACACACATTCTGTTCTGTTCCATAGCTTAGTTCAGCACACAAGACACATCCATCCTGTTTAAAAGCACCTCGAACATACGAGGTATATTCTGAATTTTACAGTGAGGGATCTGGCTTGTTGGAATCTGTGGAATGTACGATTCGTGAACCTTAAGTTTTGATGGTTTCACTTGACATCATACTGTGTGATCTGTCACAGTTCACTTCGGTAAGTGTGGTCCTGACCACAGGTTACTGAGAGCTGATTAAAGTGTGATCTTTGAATATATATATTTTTATTTTCTTTTTTGCTGCAGAAGGCAATGTGATTGTAGAGAACAACTGATGATCATTTTTCTTGTTCAGATATCTTAATTGTGATTTCCCCAAAGCAAAGTTTGAACAGGTATTCTAAATGTTCAAAAGTCTGTTAGAAAAAGAAGATAATAAGATGAGCATAGAGGAGTAACTTGGCATAACAGCCAAAACATTGTATTGCTTGGTAGAAACAGAGTACAAGAAAGTAGCACAACATGGCACTAATGAATGCTTAATTAGCAGCCTAAGCCGGTACAATGTATAAAGAAGTGTATTCTGAATACATCTTTCCATTCATTTAGCACAAATAAATTGGTTTCACTTTGCAGTGGAACAAACTGTCACTTCTTGATATTGACATCTTAGTTTTTGGTTTGTTTTTTTTTTTCCTGAGGTTCCTATTGAGTTCTGAGGTTTATATATTATTGATGATTTTAAGTGGTTTACCTCATATATATGGATATGTGGGCCATGGAAAATGACAAGAGAATGTTTATTTTATGAGAATATGTATCTGGCTATAATCAGAGCAGAACATGAGTAATTTATCTTTTGTTTACAAAAGGGGTTTTTTTGACATGCCTAATGCTTTATTAAGGACATTGTTAAGAAGGAAGTACAGCATTCTGGTAGTATACTAACACTTGTACATATATTTTCGTGTTTGCCACTCACTTATTCAGTAAGAATTGCAAACTGAAAATCTTTATAAAATAGTAAGTTAAAATAATGTAATCCAAAGGTTTTGCTTTAAAGCAAAACTAGAACTACACTGTAGCTATGTAGTTTCATCTCAGAGAAATGCATTTATAGTCTATTATACTTCTTAAACCAATATGGGATCAAGTGCATTATAAAATTACATAAGTTATGGTAGTGACTCTCCAAACAAGTGATTAGGAAGATTGTGGCAGACCTAAAATTTGACTCTTGCTTCCATCTGAGAATAGTTGGTCATAGCATATGCTCACCCCTCTGTAGAGGAAACTCAGCTGTGAGCACTGTAATTAAATCAGAGCTTCTGAATCAGTGGTGGAATTGTGCACGAGAAAATTACAGGCAGTCAAGGTTGGGACTCGGGTCAAGATACAATGAGTTTAGTTTGATGCTTGTCCTTTTGTAAACATAAGACCAAAAAAATAAAAATATTCATTTCTAAGTAGGATTTCAGCTCCAAGTATACAACTGTTTGAAATGGTGCCCTCCTTTCAGAAGTGCTTTGAGGATCTTGGATGTATGGCTCTCTGGAGTGTGAGCCCATAGTCGTGGTAGTGTAAATGCAGAGAAGAGGTGGGGGGAAGCCTTTGGCAGTGTTGCTTTAAGATCTTAACATTGAAAATTGCCTAGAATAATTTACATTTGAAGCATATTTGAAAACTGAGTTTGTGTAACCCAAGTTCAGCTGCTATTACGAAGTGTCTTAAGTGAACTCTCCTTACTATTCCAGTAGGATTGTTACCCAAGGAAAGTAGAGAACTGACAAATGTATACTAAATCTTGAAAGTGTAACAAGGCACTAAATTGGCCTTATGTAGTTAAAATGAACAAACATTTGCTTGCAATCAAAGTATTAAATTCTATTTGTAGACTTTTTGAATAAGATGATAAATTGTGCACAACCATCTCCTAATAAATGTAAATGGATTTTCAGTTTTCCTTGTGAATTATAGTCATGAATTACAATTCCACAGCTGTGATTTTATCAGATCTTCTGTAGACTGGAGAAATTCACTTGACAGTGAGGTCCAGCTTAATATGAGGACTTAAGTGCTTGGCTGCTTTATTTTGGGAGTACATGGGTGGGTTTCTGTTAGCTTTTTCATTACTAATGCCTGTCAGTTACACACTGCATCATCAGTGTAAGGCCACAGAAGGAAATTCTGAGCATTTTGTGAGTGTACCCTACTACAGCTAAAGGTTTAAAAGAAAAAAATCTTTTAGCTATTACAGCAGTGCTTTCCTCTCTAACAACCAAGGACCTTTCATTTTACTTTTTCTCTCAAGGGATCTGTCTTGGATACTGGAATGCAGCTGCTACTCTGTAGAGCACTAAGTTTATTTTATCCACGATTGGTTCCAGAGAAGTTCTTTGGAAGAAGAGGTGGGACTGCTTGGAGATAGTCTTCCAGCTAACAGCCAGATAAGAGTGTTTTAATTATATTTACTCTGAAAGCATATCCCCAAGGGTGGGAAGAACTATCAGAGTTTTTCAAGGACGAGACAGTGCTTTTCTATTGGCAATTACTTCACTGGAGGTGAACAGAACAGTATTTCTTCCTCTGTTAAAATGTTATTGTGCAGGAATCCATCTGCTGTGGTGGAATCCCTGTGAATTTCAGCCTTATGAAAAATGCAGTCTTGGAAGCAAGGAAAAAGAGAGAGCTTCCTGGGATGTGTGCAAGTTGTGCTGCTGACAGGAGATGGATGATAATATAAACTAGATTTTGTAAAGTAAATGGAAGTTGATCGCAGAGACAAATAAAAAAGCCTTGAATAGTTTGTCAATCAAAGAACACAGTCTCTCATCCTTAGTATTAATTACTGCTTACAAAAAGGATGCATCCAGGGACCTTGTTTACATTTTGTAGTGCTTTTTCTAAGCATAATGCTTAATTTTAAAAGCAGTACAAGTTCTAATACTGTTCAACTCTTTGCTGTTTCCTTTTTGTTTCAGTTGTGGCAGTCTATTTCTTTTTGATCCTTGGGAGTCTACAGAGCATGGACTATGCAGAGCATATTTCTCCAGTTCAAGCCATCTCATAAGAAACCAGAAGGTTTATGAGTGTAAGCGATAAAGTTACAATACAAGCTTATGTTACAACAACCTCCCCGAGAAGAAAGATCTGTCCTTTTGAAGAGAGAGAGAAGAGAGCCCCTAATTACCAAATGGACTGTATGCATAGAGACAATCTGGTTTCCATAGTTCCCCGAGGAGCTGAATTCCTCTTGGATTCAGACTAGAGTTAACAAATTTTATAATTTTTTATTTTTTTTTTTTTTTTTAATTTCACATCTCACTGTAATACGTACTCAGGATATCCTTCATGCTCCTTTTGGGTAATAACCACTAGTCCCAGTACAAATTGCAAAGTCATAGCCACTTGGGGAATGGAGGGAGTCACTGAATATTCCACACTGTGGCCTTTATGGTGCAGTTGTAGTTCAAGTGGGAGTGTTTGCTCATATCATGACTTTTTAATTTATTTTTTTTAAGCAGCTGTTGATATTTTTTCATGAGTAGTATGTACTGAGGAGGAAATACAGCCATGGAGTTTGGGACTGTATTAATGAACAGCTGCTACATGAGGGAGAATAGTACTTGTACTTACTCAACTAGTTAGGCTCCAAAGAAAAGTACTACCTCATCTCTAGGTTGGCATGGTATGGCCATGGAGTCAGGTAAGCTGTAACTGGGCTAGGTTTTGTTCTGCATATATTGCCTGGATAGGAGTCTTTCCTCACTAGAACTGGGCTCCAGAGGTTATAAAGCTTTTGTACAGGAGAAGTGGGGAGTTAGGACAGATAGTTGAGGGTTGAGTCTGAGAAAACTCTGTGTCCCTTTAGTAAATTCCTGCTCAGAATACTCTGGGAATTGGCTGTACTAAAGCTACATTTTTTTTCTATGTGGTTTCCTTTCAAAAATTGAAAAACTGTTGTGTTTCAGTCAAAAAAAAAAAAAAAGGCAATTCCCCTTTCCACAGAAATATTGCAAGTAGTTGTTTATATGCAAAGGCTGGTTTTCTCCTGATACAAGTCAATACTGTATCTACAAATGAAGGTGTTTTATTCTATTGGTAAAACCTAAGCTATCCAAGGCACTTCAGTTTGTGATTGCTGACTTTTGTTTGGCAGGTGTTTCAGATGAAATCTAAGTTTCCTGTGGAGGAAGAAAAAATTAAAAAATCACCTGACAGCTGTAGACTGTTCCTTTTCTGCAGAAATACAGCATTTTCCTCAAATGCAAGTAAATGAAACAAACATTCTTGGGCCTTTCTGAACTTTATCATTAATGTCAGTACCTTGGCGATTGCTCTCATGCATTTAGGGAATCTACAATGCCACATTTCTAGATTGGTTGGGTGTCTAGCTGGTTATTCCTCTGTTTCCCTGATCCTAGTGAAGGAAGCCTGTTCAAATCAAATCAAATGTATAAAATCTACTGATGAGCAACAGTGGTCAAAGTGCAGATTTGTTGAGCAGGAATCCCAAGTGATGACCTTAAAAGCATTACACTGTGTTGTGAATCAGAGCTTATAATTAAAAGAACCTCAGATATGAAGAAGTTGGGCGCTTTTTTGTTTGTTTGTTTTGTTAGCAGGTTACTTTTTATTCCTGTATTAGCTGTATTATTGCTTTAGTGTATATCTCAAGGTGTTTACATATATTTGTAACTGTACAATGTGTCTGTAATCAAGCTCATCTGTGCCTTCATGCAGACTTCCAATAAACACTTGATTTTTTATTTATTTATTATCATTATTTTTATTTTTTGTATTGAAGACTGTGGGGCAGACGACCCACTCCATAGGGAAGTCTGCTGCCTTCTTGGAGCCCAGATAAAAGATGTCTTAGGTAAACTTCCCACCTTGGTGAGGCCTTCTAATTATTATCCACTGTTGATCTTTCAGGCAGGTAGTGATGAAGTGACAAGAAGCCCAGAAGCAATCAAGAGAGACCTTGGGGCACCTGCTTAATGGATCAGGAGCACAGGTTGTGTTCTCCTTAATCCCTCCAATGGCAACAATGGATGAAGGAACCAGCAGCAGGACCCAACAGGTTAATTCATGGCTCCAGGGCTGATGGCATCAGCAGGGCTTTGGGTTCTTTGATCGTGGATTGCTGTACAAGACACCAGGCCTGCTGGCAGCAAATGGGATGTACTTGTCCCAGAAGAGGAAAAGGTTCTTGGGGCAGGAGTTGTCTGGGCTCATTGTCTGGGCTTTAAACTAGATATGAAGAAGGAAGGGGATGTTGAAAGCTCTTGGAAGTGGCAGTACAGGAGCCAGGATATTGTTTCTTAGATGTTAAAGGCTGCTTATGACCTATGGTGGTGAAACACCCTTCTTTACCTGGAATAGGTTCTAATTTGTGTATCAGCACATAATTGAGCAAGTGGGGGAAGAAAAGATTGGCAGTGAGTTTTGGGTTACTGTCTTGCTGCTGCATGTCTTGTAGATCTAGACTGACCTCTTGAACTAAGCTATTAATTATCTAGGCCCCAATATAAGTAAAAACCACAGCACAGTCTTGGCAGTACAGAAACTGAGTTCTTAAATATGATTAAATCTACAGCTGCAGTGTTACATATTGGCAAAATCTTAATTTTCACAGAAGCCATAGCTAGAAATGTTTCTGTTGATGGATGATGAAAATTATTAAGGCTTTTAAATTTAATACACTTTTGTGTTGTTTTAACTTGTCAGGACTTATGTATAATTTTAAAATAATCTGTGCAGTTTTCCTGCACAGAGATTTTTACAGCAGATTTAGTGAACTATAAATGTCATAAGTTTTATTTAAATTTACTTTCCTGTGTTTTCTTTCCAAACCAAGTGTTACCCATGACAACATGCTAAGGAATGAAACCTTTTAAAACTTAGTGCATTCCTCACCCTATTAAGGACCTCTAGGATTAGTCTGGCTGTTGTCTTGAGTGTTTAATTAAGGACAATTTTAATACTATTAGGTCCTGAAGATAATGAAGGGTATTCAAGTTAACTTTCACATTGTGAAAAAATATTAAGTTTATTTTTAAAACTTTTCTGTAGGCTAAAACATCCCCTACTATTAAGTGTGTGTGTATATAGATATAGATATATGTGTATATATATATAGACTCTGTAACTGCAACTATCTGAATTAAGAGGACAACCTAGCTCTTTAGCTGAAACACCACATGAGATGTTCTGTGATTGCTGTGCCCATGTTCCAGCAGTCTCCCTTATTCAAGGGATGATGTATTGCAAGAACAATTTCAATAAGTCAAGTTTGCATTATAAAGCTTTGAGAGAGATCTCAGTGAAGGTCATGGAATCAGCAAAAAGGCTTCTCTGTTTTTTCCTCCCAAGTGAGTGCTCAGCTCCAAGGCAGGGTTCCTGGCTGTGCCTCTTCTGTTTCCAAAGCAGTTATATAATTACTGCAGGACTTCAAAGGTAGGTGAATGGAAGCTATTAAGGATGTTTTCCATCTCTGGACTGGAGAAAGTTAAAAGTGGTTTATCAGCCTACCCTTAAAGCAGAAAGCTGTCCTTTAAGGAAAATATTTTGTGCAAATGATGCATTGTTGACCTATCAAAATTTTAAATTAATCTCTTTTTACCTGTTTTACTTCAACTTTTTTGGCTAGGGTGAATTTGCTCTAAGATTATTAAGTGGTGTATATATAAAATAATAATTTTTAAAAAAAAAAACCAAACCTGCAACTTGAAATAGTGGCATTTTTCTGTGAAGACCCTGGGCCTGTATTTAATATGTGGTCTAGTCGTATATGATTTTTAGTCCAGCTGGCCTCTTGGGCAAATTCTAAGGACTTCTTTTAATGACTGAGGGCTTCAGTGGGATGTGGGAAACAGCAATGAGGAGGAAAATGGAAGAGGGAATTCATGTGTCTGTTCACATCCCTATTAACTGTATAGGAATGCTTTATGTGTTAAAAGTAAATTCTCAGCCTGTGTAGAGATATTTAAAACAAACTTTCTCCAATGTCTCAGCTATTTCCAAAATATGAAAATAAGTACATCTACATCCAAATAAGGAGGGGTTTGGTTTGTGTGGGGTTTTTTTAATTGTAAAATGCGTTTTTTCTTTGTCTCCAATTGCTTTTAATATCCTTTCACATATTATGCCTCTTCTGAGGAACTTCTTATTACCTAAAAGGAAGCCACATTAATTAGTTGAAAAATAACCATTCTCTGAGGCAAGACTAGAGGCAACAGTAGAGAAGAAGCCAAAGAACTTTCTCCAAGCCCAGCCCACCCATACTTAAATTGCACCCTGCTGCAGAACCTTGGCTTAGTCCTCAGTCTCGTGGCATAGTCATGGGTCTGATTTGTGCAATCCCACAGTTCCTGGTAGAATTACTTCCTTGCTAAAAGTGGTTGTTCTTTATCTTTAATGCATGTGTTTACTTTGGGGAAGAAAGATCTTCTGAATTCAAAGTAGAGGTGTCACTCTCTGTATTTTACATGTGAGACAGTCTAATGTCTAGCTGTTCAGGAAAAAAAAAATCAGGTTTTAATAGCTATTGTAAGGGGCAAGAGGTCAAAGCAATTGCTAGCCAGAATTTATCAAAATTAATTTAGACTAGATATGAACATCCCACAAGATTTCCATTGTATACCCATTTATGCCTACTTGAGTGTACTTCAGTGTACCAGAGACACTGAATATCTGATATACACCAGTCACTTAGAGCTCTGTTTACCTATGTAACTGCTTTGGGGTTTCTATGATTAAGGTCAATGAGCCTCTCCCAGTCTCACTCTCAGGGTGGGATTGCTTAGTTGGGAACATACTGATAGACAGACAGTTTGCCCTTTGATGCCTTGCTCCTGTTCATGATGAATATTCTGAGCCTAGAAATTCTGTAGGTTAAAGGAAACTGAGGCACAATAGATGCACTCTGCACTTTGTATCCTTAGAGGGAGGGTATCCTCTTGTGCCTCATTTATACATATCCTTTGTGAAATAAGAATAACTCCAACTGTCAAAAACTCAAGTGCTATAAAGAAACTTTTTCTGCCTTGTTAAAAAGTGAATAATGTTTCCAAACATTGGTAGCAGTTAATGGAGAGCTGAATAATTATGGCACTCCTATGTGATTTTTAGCTGCTGATAACATTAAGCAGCTAATGCTTAATTTGCAGTGGGCAGAAGGTGCTCCATAAGACTGTTAAGGTGCCCCAGCCTGGTCATGTTATAAGGAGAATTATTTGTGACAGGGTCTGGAGCTATCCTCAGCTGGCAAAAAGGCACAGACAGTGGCAATGGGAAGTAAACAAAATTGTGATGCTCACAAAGAGAGCTTTGGACAGGAACCTAGTATGTGGATATGTTGCATTGAAGGTGTCATTTGCAGTGCTGAGAAGAAACCTTCCCCAGACAGTTTTCAGGACAGAGATGAGTATGTAACATGCATATATTCTATAAAACATTTGGGTTTCTGATTTTTTGTTGTTCCACTACTTCCTAGAACAGTTACTGAACAAGCTGCAATACTCCAAAGTATATTGCAAAGGTTTCACAGATATATCTTGATTTAGTTTGTAGATCATGTACATGTGAGATGAAAGCCCCTCTAGGTTTAGCTTTTGCACTGAGGTTTAACACCATCCTGAATGCTGATCCTGTGTAGCCCAGAGCCTTGGGTCAGCACAAGAGCACAGTGCTGGCAGATCTTGGGCTGCCAGCCTTCTGAAATAGCATCCTGATCCTTTCCAGTCTTTTCCATATGTAGTCTTTAAGTAGCAAAGTGCAGAATCCAAATAAAGTGTAATGCAGGTAACAGTTATAAATTGTATGTCTGGTTTAGAGGGAAATGACAGAGGAGTCCCTGAGTTGTTTCACTGAAGACATACCTTTTTTGTATTTGTACTTCTTTGGTAAGGAAGCTCAAATAATCAGTAAATGGACAGTGGTTTCCAGTTCTCTTCACAGTCACTGTGGGGATGATTCATATAAACTTGGAGAGAGTATCAAATTGCAATAGTAGAACACACCATATATGTTTACATTGTTGTCAGAGCAAGTACATTTTAAGCTAATTTATTGATGGTAAATTGTCCAAGCTCTTTGCAGATGCAGGAAGATTACCAGTACTTAAGGTAGATGGTTTCAATACAGCACAGTGTTTACACTGCAGAGCACAAGGACTGGTGATGTGGAGGCAGAGCATTAACAAGTGAAGCACAGGAGTTAGCCTGAAACCATGGCACAGATACCAGCATTTCTCAGTGGCAGCACAGTGCCTGACACCTGCCCAGTGCTGGCTGTTGGCTGCCTTGCTGCCTCTGAGCCACTGCAGAATCTCAGGGAAGAGAGATGCACAGCCCCTGCTTGCAAACCATGGGGAGTTCAAGAGCTGGGCCTGAAAGCTCCCTTTTGTGAGCTTGCTTCTGGTCTGGAGAACTTAGATGAGGCATGATGCTAACAGGAGGAAAGAAGCTTTTCTTGGTTATTGTTTCTCTTTGGATGCAGAATAACCCCACTCACAAATTTTCTAGGAATCTATTATGATCAAGAGTTATTGTGGGCCTGTGTGTGAATGTAAAGCCTGTTTGCCATTGGTGAGTAACTCTGCATGGCTGCACCAAATGCAGACTAAGGGTGTTTACAGTGCACAAATCTATATTTAGACAAGCTGTGGTGGCAGCTTAACTTAGGCTTAAAATAAACGCCTTTCATTCCTTACCCTTTTGTCCCTATGCTAACTGAGTTTGTCTTGGCAGTAAAAAATTAAAATACATGAGTTTGTTGGGACATTTTGCAGACATTTGGAGATAAATGGTGAATGGCTTTGGCATCTGCTGTATTGCTAATAGAGGGATCATACCTAACAAATGCACTGTAATTTGAATTGCACTCTCAGCCTGTGAAGACCTAAGGCTGGGCATATCTTCCTCAGTATTTTACTGTACTTAAGTGAGAGAAAAGCTAACTCAAGTCTATGAAATGAACTTAATACTCTAGTCAGATGAATACTTTGAGTACTCCTGTACTCATAGTCTCACAGGAATTCACTGTGCTGCTTCCTGCCCTGATTCCAGTGTGTCACTGAACTTCAGTATTCTCTACTGACAAGTAGATGAATTGTCAGCAGGGAATAAGCAAGCATGACTTCCAAGGATCTGTCTCCAGTATTTGTGCTCTGCCTGGTGACTACCTCAACAAAAATACTTGCCTTTGATCTCAGAGTGTAATCTTTTTGCTCTGAAGCCATCTACTTGTCCTGTTTCTGCAAAGCTATTTTACACAGTCTTTAGAAGGTCTAAAAGCTGTTCACTGGTGAGGAGGATTTCTAGAGCATCTGACACAGTATTGAATGATCCAAGTTCCAGTGGAAAATGAGCAGATGTGTAATGTGGTTGGTAACAGCTGTCTCTGGGTCATATGTTCAACAGGCAGAAGGTAGAGATAGTTCTGTGTTACATGGGTTACTTTTTTTTTAAAGGTTGTTTTTTAATACTTTTTTTTTTTTTTTTTTTTTTTTTTTTTTTGCCACCTCTTGCCCTCTACCACAGCTCTGATTACTGCAGCTATCACCCAGGAGTTTGTTAGTGTGGGACTAGAGGAGACATTCTGGCACTTGGTTCGTTACAGTTCACACTGCTTTTCAGCAATACTAAGGATTCATTCAGTTCTTCTCTAGGCTCTGTTCAGCCACTTCTGAAAGTAAAAATGTGTTTAACCCATTTGCATCATAGCTTGTTGGTCTTGACCATGTCATGGAACTTCTTTAGAAGATGTTGGACACTGAGTTGTGTGTTGGTAGTGAAAGGCAGAGGGGGTGGATGGAGGCAGCTCTGCTTCTATGTCTGCATCTCTCCAGACAGAGTAGGCTAAGTTCCCAGTCAGCATAGCCATGAGGATACCAGGGAGGCTTACTTGGCATCTCAGGGGGAATCTCTGTTCTTTGCAGTTTAAGCGTTACTCCCTTTCACACAGATCTGAGAGAAGGTATAAATGACCCTGCTAAGTGTGGTCAAACAGTACTTGACCAGCCTCACTCTTCCTGCCTCTCACATGAAGGGTTAAATTATAACTACAGCCTTTAAAGGCTGCTGAAGACAATTGAGTGTCCTTTAGACTCTGCAAGTGCACAGATATTTAATATATCTGCTTAAATTAAACTCTACTCAAACTACATGATTGCTTTCCTCACCTTTTTTTCCCCTTCAATCATTAATGGACATTTTCCCCAAGCAAGTTAACAAAACGCCTAAAAAGAGAACGCACTTCGGACACAGTAACTTGGCCCTTTCATTACAGAGTGTCTCTTACACAGACTGTGTAAAGACTGCAAATCTACTGAAGGATACTTCCCAATCTGGACAAGAGGTTATAGGACAGTAGATGATCACATTTTTAGGATTGCTTTATCTTCTTTAAAAAAACCCAAAAACAACAAAATAACAAACCCAAACAAAAACAAAACAAAAAGAACAATCAAACCAAACTAACAAAAAACAAAACCTCAAAAAAATCCTGAGTGTTGGAGTTTCCTCTGAAGGTCCTCAAAACCCATCTGAACACATTGCTGTGCAACTTGCTCTAGGTGAACCTGCCTTTGCAGCAGGGTTGGAGTAGATGATCTTGAGGTCCCTTTTAACACCTACTGTTCTGTATGATTCTGTGATCATTCCACTTTACCCAGGGTGATGATTTTTTTGGGGTCAGTTTTGTGATGTTCAGTACACCAGCTGCAGTCCTTGCTGGGAGGGACCCCTTCTATGATGGCTGTATGAATACCCTCTTAAATTTTTTCCCTGTACTCTCAGAAACTGCTGGTACTTTAGTGTCTGCAGAAGAAAGAACATTTCAAGATCATCTGTATGCTGCTACAGGTGCTAGTGGCCTAGAAGTGTCCTTCCCACAACCATGGTTTACCAGAAATAAGCTAACTTTTTAACTAGGTGTTACTCTCATCCCTGGCCATGCCACGTGAGTACCTTTATCCTTTGGATTCTTAATCTCCAGAGGCTTGGGGAGGGAGAACTTTGTAGGCATTATTCAATGTTTTACTTATTTGTTTTTGCTTTGAAGTAAGGATTTAAGAATTCTTCTAATGATGTGTGGGACAAGATCGTGTCTATGAAAGGTGGGGCCATGCCACCACATGCCTTTGAAGGCCTGTAGGAAAGGTTTCTGAAGTGAAGGAGAAGATTAATCAGTGATCTGAAAACTAAACCAATTGATAGTTGTGAAAATACTGTAGACCAAGTAAGCAGAAACTGGTATTTGCAAGGAGTTGCATTGCTTGTTATGAAACCAAGGGCAAAGGAGATGTGGAAGAGGGACTCTCCTCTAGCCTTTTGTTTCTCTGCCTTGTTTTCACAGGTCTGTCTCTTGCCAGCAAGGTTGCCCTCTCAAAATTATGGTATGCACTTGATTGGCATGTTTGTATGAAAAGCAGGGTTAATTAAAAGCAGAGGACCCATTATCACAAGGGGATCCAGAGAAGTTAAAAGTAAAGCAATTAGGATCAATATATATTCAAAATGTGTTTCTGTTCTCAAGTGGGGTTTCTAGTTCAGGTCTAAAACCAACTGTGATCTGAAATTGGTTTGCATGTGCATAAAGCTTCAGTGTGTTTCAATGTACACTATAACTGCTCTACCTTAGCTCTTCTGAATGTACAGGTAAAATATTAACTCCCAGCTTCTTGTATGTAGTAACTAATGACTGCTTGTGAATATGTGAATATTCTTCACTATTTTTCAAATTAGCTAAGTGAAATGCCCTGTGCTTAATTTTAGCCCTCAACATTGTTTCCTAAGCCTGTGTGGAATTCAAAAAGCAAAACATACCAAGCACTGTAATGGGAACTGGAGCTTTTCAAGCCACTTGTATGCAAAAAAAGATTTTATCATCTTTATTAGCTTGGTATCAGAGTGTACAAAATGGCACATTTTGAATGATTGTTTCGGAATTGTTCTTTTCCAGTCATCTCTTCTGTGGCTATGGAAAGATTTCAGCCTTTTGATTTGAGCCTGTGTCCTGGGAACCCAAGAAATTATCCAAGTAAACAGAGGCAGTTTACGATATATCTGGGCAGCTGTCCTCAGTCGTTTGTTTCGGCAGCTCATGTTGCCGAAGGCGTTGCTGTGCTTTCCCAGAGAAATCTCAGCCAGCACAGTCAGCTTTGTTTTTCTTAATATCTAAAGCAGTATCTCTTGATAGAGTTGAAGCCAACTTACCTCTTTTAGTTGTCTGCATATGCAGAAACTGTTTTCAGTAACTTTTTACAGTTCCTGAAGAATGTTAGTTTCTCTTCTGACTTTTCTCAAGGTTGAATGCAGTTATTTCTTCTCCTTGAACCAGTTTTTTAGAGCTCTGATAATTCCTGTTCTCCTCCTTCCTCCCACTCCCCCGCCTTGCTGTTGGCTGCTCTTTTTGCCATGAGATACCGAGGATTGAACTATGTGCCAGCTGTGGCCTTCTCACTTCAGAGACATCTTGAAGAAAGCCTTGAGTATGTATCATTTTTCTCTCAGTCCTTCCAGTAGCAAGTATTAATTTTGTTGTTTAACTGAACACTGCAGGGTAGATCTAGGCACTTTAGATGATAACCTGGAATTAATAAACCTTTGTACATACTGCACAGTGGAGTAATTCTGGGCTGGGAGTTTGAAAGGGGAGTTATGCCCATACCCCTAGGAACTGCACAGGCTGTAAACATCTAAGACTGCTTCAGTATTCCTCAGCTCTAGGAATATTTGTATTTCCAGCTGAAGTTGGTGTGGATATCTAAGCTGAACATAATTGGGCAGTGATAGCAGCAGAGCTGTCAAGCAGAACACACAGGCATGAGTAGAGCTCCACACCGAGTCTTCAACCAGCTTCTGAAATGTTTTTTGTGGTCTGGAGGGTGCAAGTTGCAGGTAGCTGCACTCACATGGATTGCCAGCTAACTTGTCACGTCTAACAGTGCTGTACGTGCTATGCACGCTTATCTGGGTTTAGTCTCTAACGATATTGCTTCTAAAGGTGGTGGCTATGATTCAGGAGTGAGTTGTCTTGTTAGCTGAGCTAGCCGTCTGGGGTAGCAGAGTTGTATGCGGTTCGCAGTACAAGGTATCGGCCTTTAGGCAACGATGCTGTCGCGGAGCCGGCGCCCACCCCCGTCCCGCAGGGGTACTCGAGGAGGTTTCAGAGCGCTGCGGGTTTCAGAGCGCTGCTCCTGCCCTCGGGTTTCAGCCTCAGAGGGCAAATAAAAGGAGCAGGGCATGGTGGTGGTGGGTTTCATCGTGCTTTGGAGCCAGGCCCTCAGGAAGGGCGGTGGGGCTGCCGCAGGAGACGGGCAGGGCCCCCCGACGAGTGAAGAGGCGGGACCCCCTTGTGAGCGGCTCCTGCTATGGTCCCAGGCTCTCTCCCGCTCCCGAGAGGCGTGGAGGAAGGCGGCGAAGACAGCGTCTGCCCGCGGAGCAGGAGGACGGCGGGGACTATGATGAAGTTGAGACCGATAGAAGAGCGCCCGCCCCACGCCTGTCCGGGGGGGCGGGGGTCGGGCCGACCGCCAGGGCAGCCCCCCCACGCCCCGGGGCTGCAGGCGGAGGCGGTGGCGGCTCCTCCCCTTCTCCCGAGTTACAACCGGTTCGTGCCGGCACCGGCAGCGCTCCGCCCCTCCGCGCCGCTCCGCGCCGGGGATGCGGGGCCACCCCGGCTCGCCGGGGGCGGCTTTTGCCCCCCCGCGGCCGCCCCCTGCTGCCATCGTGGGCCGCAGGTAAGGGGGGGTGGCGCCGCCTCGGAGCACGGGGGTTTCGCCGGGACGAGTGGGTCCGCGGGTGAGGGGAGCGAGGGGCTGAGTCGGGTCGGCGGGAACCGCGGTGGGCAGCCATGCGGGGCCGCCGCCGACCGACCCGGCCCGGCCTTGCCTCTCCCCGGTCTCCGTCGGGAAGCCTCGCGGGACCGTCCCGTCCTGGGTGGCGATGTGAGGGGGTGACGGAACCACGCTCGTGGCCTTGAGGGAGTACTGTAGAGGCCTCCGCAACGTCTGGGCTTAGGCTAAAGGAGCTGGCTGAGGACCTGCCGTTGTCCCTGGGGCTCACCGGGGTGGCCACGTCCCTTGCGGCACGCCTGCCCCTCGGTGCACATTGTGAGCACCCCTTGGTGCTGTCTGGAGGTGCCTCCTGGTGTCTTTTGTGGGTTCATCGTCGCGATGTCTGCGCCTGCTTGTAGGCATGCGGCAGTAGGTGCCCCTTCTGGCCACCCGTCGGTGTCATGGAGGCCACAGCTGTGCGGGAGGTGAGAGATCTGGTGCCACCCAGTCTTGCCCTGTGCAAGGCATCGTGCTGGGGAGGGTGACTTGGTACGTCTCACCTCTTGGCACGTCTCACGTTTGTGGATGAGTGCTTCTCATCAAAGGTCTGGAGGTGGAAAGTGTCAATGTGTAATGCAGTTGTCTGGACTGGGGGTGTGGGCTGGCCCGAGGGAAGCTAGGCGAGGCCATCCAGGGGCTATAAGAGCCCATCCATCCCCACAGCGGACCTGGCCAAAGGACACTGACCAGCTGAGAGAGTAGATGCCACTGGGAGCCTTCATGAATCGTGACATATAAGGTGGAGTTTGCCCCGTTTTGCAGAGTTCACGGGTAAATCAAGACAGCTGAAGGTTTATAACAGTGATGGCTTTACCTCTGCATGGATGCATGCTAGTTTCAAACAGTTACACATACAGTGGGCTGGGGGAGAGGTTTTCATCTCCTCTGGGGTAGTAAGGCTCTGCAAACAGGTAGGACTCGTTCTACTGAGCTGACAGATTTGTACATAGCTGGCTGGGTTATGTGTTGCCCTGGTTGATGCTGCTTTACGTGATCTAATTTTGCACAGTGGGAGAACGTTGCTATGTCATGGGTAAATTTAATTGTGGTGTTTTGTTTTAATCTCCTGGCTTCTTCCCTCTTTAGGCAGAATTGGAAGGAAATATTTATGTTTATGAGCTTCTTACACAGCTTACAAAAGGAAAAGCAGAAGAGCATGAGGAAAGGTAGACTTGAGTGCTGAAAACTGAGAAGGATATATATATATGCATTTAGTGTCAAAGAAAATTTTTAAACATGGGGAGCTACAGAAACATATGCGTGTGTTTGGATACTGTGGGTACATTAAAAACAACGGTCATGCATCACTGCTGTTCTAATGCTCTAGGTGTAACTTAACAAGCTAATAGTAGCAGAAATTTCAGGTGATAACTGCAGGTGTTGCCTGAAAAATAAGTAGAAATAAGTAGAAATGTGAAATCTAATTCAGTTTAAAATGAGGGATGTCACTATTCTAGGTGGTAGTGTCTTAATTTGTACCAATGCCTTGCAAAACTGGACTAGCCGAGTGTTAATCATACCATGATTTTGCTGACTTCAGCTTTCTTTGCAGCCATGTGCTCTTACAGAAAGCAGCATACTTAACCAGGCTCTGGTTGCACAAATAACAAACTGGAAACAATCATCTTGCTACTGTCTTTTTCAGGATTCCCTTTGCCACAGATTAATATGAGTTTTGGTTGTTTTGTTTTGCTTTTTTTTTTTTTTTGTATTGAGAGCTAATGTTTTGTGTTATTAGACCAGTTGGGGGGTTTTTTTGTGCACCTCTGTGTCATCTTTAAGCCAAACTTTAAGATTTTTAGAAAAAGAGCTTAATATTGTTATAAAGCTGCTTCGATAAAATAAGACAGTAGCAGCCAAACACCTCTCACCACATTAAAACTGTCATTGTTCAGTTTATTCTCTAGGGTTTCTTCTTGTTGTTGGTAAAGGCTTTCATCAGGCAGCTCTCTTCCTCTGATTCTTATTCACAGTGAGTACAGCTCACTGAAAAAGCTTTTTTCTGACTAAAATTCAAGTTACTGTTTAATTCTTCATGCTTCATTTATCCATTTCAGTATTTTTGATGTAACTAGGTTTCCTGGAGCCTGAAACAACACCCTTAGGTTTTATGAACAGTCAAGTCTGTGAAATGGTTCCCACCTGAATCTTAAACCCGTGGCTGTTTGTCCTTTTCCAGGATCACACAAGCCTTGCTGGCTGCTTCCAAGAGAAAACAGAACTGCTGAGCACTCTCCTCTGTGTGGGCTTCTGCTTCTTTATTTTGTTTATCTGTGTACAGTCTGTGTCCTCCTTCGGCACAGACAGAAAATAGTAAAGGCACTTTGGATCCCTCCCAAGTCCAGTCACAGATTTGGTGCCCAGACATTTGGAGTAATGAAGGTTTAGTTGATACTGTTGGATCTTTGTGCTACTAAGCTTTTGTACTACAGCTTGTCAATTTCAGGGAATTGTTAAGTAATGTACCAGTAGAAAGTGCATTGATATGAATGCATTGATATAGGAGCCTCTAGACAGGAAGGATAGGGATGTGCTAGAACAAGTCCAGAGAAGGGCCATGAGGATGATCAGAGGCTGGAACACCTCTCCTATAAGGACGAACTGGGACAGGGTTGGGATTGTTCAGTGTGGAGAAGAGAAGGCTCTGGGGAGGCTTCCAGTATCTTCAGGGGGCTACAAGAAAGCTGGGGAGGGGCTTTTTAGGCTGTTGGGTAGTGATAAGACTGGAGGGAATGGATTAAAACTAGAGATGGGTTGATTCAGATCAGACATGAGGAAGAATTTCTTCAGCGTGAGGGTGGTGAGACACTGGCACAGGATGCCCAGAGATGTGGAAGCCCCATCCTTGGAAGTATTTAAGGCCGGGCTGGATGGGGCTTCTCAACAGCCTGCTCTAATGGGAGGTGTCCCTGCCCTTGTCAGGGGGTTTGGAACTGGATGATCTATAAGGTCCCTTCCAACCCTGACAATTCTATGATATCTACAGTCCCAGCAGCTTGTCTGACTGGCAGATCTTTGTTGTAGTAGAGGGCTCTGGGAACAGGTTTCTTGCACAGGGCTCTTGGCACATGTGTTCTTTTCAGGAGGACTTGTACTATTTAATATTTTCATTAATATTGACAGTGGGATGGAGGCACCATCAGCAGGTTTGCAGATGACACCAAGCTGAGTGGTGCTGTTGAAAGGCTGAAGGGATGGGATGTTCATCCAGAGGGACTTGGATAGGCTGGAGAGGTGGGCCCAGGTGAACCTCATGAGGTTCAACAAGACTAAATGCAGAGTCCTTCACCTGGGTTGGAACAACCCTCACTATCAATACAGTCTGGGAGATGAGGTGCTGGAAAGCAGCTCTGCAGAAAAGGACTTGGGGGTGCTGGTGGATGAGAAGCTGGACATGAGCCAGCAGTGTGCACTCGCAGCCAAGAAGGCCAATTGTAGCCTGGGCTGCATCAAGAGAAGTGTGGCCAGCAGATTGAGAGAAGTGATTCTGCCCCTCTACTCTGCTCTGGTGAGACCTCACCTGTAGTATTGCATCCAGTTCTGGAGCCCTCAGCACAGGAAAGATGTGAGCCTGATGGAGCAGGTCCAGAGGAGGCCACAAAGATGATCAGGGGGCTGAAACACCTCTCCTACGAGGACAGGCTGAAGGAGCTGGGGTTGTTCAGCCTGGAGAGGAGAAGGCTCTGGGGAGACCTTATAGACACCTTCCAGTGCCTGAAGGGGCTACAGGAAGGCTGGAGAGGGTCTGTTTACAAGGGCCTGTAGTTAAAGGATGAGGGTTTAATGGGTTTAAATTAGAGAAGAGTAGATTTAGACTGGATATCAGGAGGAAGTTCTTTACCTTGAGAGTGGCAGATCAGTGGAACAGTCTCCCCAGGGAGGTGGTTGAGGCCCCATTCTTGGAGATACTCCAGATGAGGTTGGATGAGGCTCTGAGCAGCCTGGTCTAGGGGGTATCCCTGTTCCCTGCAGGGGTGCTGGACTAAATGACCTTTGGAGGCCCCTTCCAGCCCTAACCATTCTAGGATTCTATGACTTAATGAAGTAAGGGAAGCAAGCACACAGCAGTGTGAGGTGAAGGGGCAACCTGCAAGAAAGGGAAGGAAAAGCAAGGTCTTGTTATCTCTTAAAAACAAGTGCTAGGAATTCATAATCTCTTTTCACTTTGGGCATGATCTGGGGGTGGGGGAGGAAGTGATGGTGCTTTCCACTTTCTTGCTTGACAATTTGCTTGAAGTGTTTAGAAAATATAGATGGGTTTGCTATGCAGAATTCTGTTATTTAACTAAAAGTTGTAAAAGATCTGTGGTGAAAAATAGGAGGTGCCAGGATGTAGGAGTCAGCTCTTTTTGCTGCCATAAGTTTGGAGCAGTTAGTTAAAGTCAATAAAGCTGTGCAGACTTGCAGCAGATGAGAACTGATCCAGATTTGGGGTTGGTTTAGTCTTCTATTAGAAAAGACTGCTTGACCTAAGGCTGTGAAAACTTTTTCTTCTCCTACCCTGCCCTCCCTTCCTCTCCATCAAGTGGTTAGAATAACAGAACTGAACTCTCAGTTGTCTCTCTGCCAGATTTTAGGGCACCAATAGAGTGGAAATAAAGATAACAGCTAAAATGTATTTGTTTTCTAAAGGTTACTTCCTAAACATATGTGAGTTGGGATTATTCACTGTCTATTTCCATTATTTGACTGCTTGTCTGAAAATTTCTGAAGTGTCTTTTAAAGCTTATTGCACCACTTTTACTCCAGACAGGGACAAAACAAGCCAACTGATGCTTATTTAATGCACAAGAGAGATACATATGTGAGCTCTTGTGGTGGCTGCACACAAGTAGTTAAACTATTTTGCATAGAAATGTGGGAGTCCCCTTTAGTATAAAGGTTATTGTTGCTCCGATAAGCAGCTTTTAAATGCTTTGATACTTTACCATAGGGTATTATTTCAATCTCAGCTGTCACTCTTGCATCTTATTTAATCAAGGGACACTTACCAGACATTTGAGGAAATAAATCAGAGTTTACATTTGTAACTGAAATGTACAACTTTTTAACTGGAAACACTGTAGCTTGAAGACTGTCAGTATGTTAAAACTGTAAATTGCTTTTAAAGGCCCTAGAATATCCCATTTTACATTAGTAGGCAATGTTTTTTTTATTATTTGGGTGCTCAAGGATGTTGTCAGCTGTTAATTGAGGGGGAGAGAGTAGTATTTCTGCACTGAGATAACTTAATTACTTTTGAATTTCCCCTGAAAAGATACTAAAAAGAAGAAATGTAATGTGAAGTCACTAGTTTTTCAGAGCTGTGTTCACTGTTGTAGTGCTACTTTGAAAACTTGCTTTGCTGCTCTTTTTCTGCAGGTGGACTTGCACATGAAGTTGTATTTGTAGGAAGAGAAGGGCTTTTTTGTCATCATCAGTAAGTATCTATACTCAAAGTAACATTGAAGTTAACTAGAACTGCCTTTTTCATCTTTATAGTAGTTATTATTCCTCAATTTTATACCCTAGGGGTTTTTTTTTGTAAGTTTTCAATGCAAATTCTTAAAAATTATCTGAGCAAAGTGTATGAGGAGCCTAAACAAGCAAGTCTGCTTGTTTACACAATTACATTCATACAGTAGTAATTTTTTTTCCATGTCCTCTGGGTTTTAAGTCAAAAAGGCAGCACAACACAGTTATTTTGCTGCTTTGCCTCTAGGGAAGGTCCCAGAGTAGAACTGTTACTGCAGCAGTCTTCGTGCATAAGCTGCAGTGTGAAGAGGATCTTTGAGAATATTTAATGAAGGAAACAGGGTAATATCTTATCTGTTTCTTTCTTACAGGGTAAAGGAAATAAATTTTTTGATGATTAGTGACAGAGTCAGGAACAGGACATGAGTTTTGTGATCATCACTTCAGCAGATTGCTCCCTTTGGAGAGGAAGGGCAGGTTAGTTGTGTGCACAGGGACTCACAATATCATTGGATTAATCCAAACTCCAAAGCAATTTAGGCTGGAAACCCTCTCAATTCTTTGCTACTCCTTCCATTCACAAGCTAGTCTCGAGAAGGTGTGAGTTATTTAAAGCCCTAGATGCAGAGGTGATGGATTTTGCCATGCAAAGGAGTAAGTGTGATACTTAAGGAGTCCACAGAATGATTGCCAGCGTGCAGACTGTGCAGAGGACTGACACTCAGGCAGCTTCTAGGAGACTCTGTGTATGTGTTTAATAATGTCATGTCTTGGTATATAAGCCCACACCTTCACACAGTTTTAGAACATACTTCACTTAATATGTACCAAGTGATTTTTGGATGCATCACTCCTGTGCACATCACCCTGTTTGACAGAGCAGAGTGCTGAACTGTTACTATTTTCAGAATGTCAGTCTTCCTCTGGGCCTGCCCTTCCAGAGTACACTAGCTGGTGGCAAACACCTTTGCTAAACTGCAAGGTGCTATGCTGAGATTACAAGTAAGTAGAGATTGAAAATGATTTTTTTTTTTTTTTACCTTGAAATAGTATTTCTAAACTATTCTATTCTAAACTGTTTCTTTGGTTTGTTTTCTAGTTGTAGTTTTTCTTGACCTTCAAGCCTCACTCAGGATATGCCATGTGGTTAACTGTGGTATTAATGCCTAAGGTCTTCACAAAGCCTGTTTAACAGTCTTAAAAAGAAATGTTCTCTTCTGTAATACAGTGCTGATGTATGTATGGCTTTTTAATGCTTCAAGTACTGTTCCTGTGTTATGCAGAAGAGGCAGAAGTACCTGATCCTCACTAATCTTCATTGCCTGTATGCTGTGTTACCACATACTCCTCAGAAGGATGGTTGAGAGAACCCTGTTTGAACATGTACTTCTCTGTCCAGCTCACTTGTATTAGCAAACCTTGATCAGTCACAGTTCTAATGCTTTGTGTTCTGTCTGGATTTTGTTTCTGCAGGTTCTGCCTGTTCATCTGCACTCACCTGACAAGATGGTCTTTCAGAAACCACCAGATGGTGGCTGGGGTTGGGTGATTGTTGCAGTTTCCTTTTTTACTCAGTTTCTGTGTTACGGATCACCGCTGGCGGTGGGAGTCTTGTATTTGGAATGGCTGGATGTTTTCAGAGAAGGAAAAGGCAAGACTGCTTGGGTTGGATCACTAGCAAATGGAATTGGATTGCTTGCCAGTAAGTGGAGAAGCAGTATCTATCTTAAATGGAAATGTTTATTTATAATAGATGTTTTTATCTCTGGGTGGGTTTGGAATTCCATTTGAGAGAGCTGCAAAAGGTAGAATGAGAATGCTACTTTTTTGGTTTAGGTCAAGATGGGTAAGATGATTGCCCTTACAGTTCTGCCATGCATGAACCAAAACAATATAGCAGTAAAAGAGCACATTGGATTTGAAGGAACTAGGAAAATCAAATTCTGAATGGTGATTTTGTTGATCCAACGTTTTTTTTTTTTTTTTTTTAATGAGGCTTTAAGACTAGCATTTGCATTGGGATCCTTAAAATCAGAGCACAATGTTAGTCTGAAAAGGTTCAAGTGCATTAAGAAAATAAAAAGGTCTATTAATAAACCAGTTTTTTAGTTTTCAGCTCTAGAAGTAAACCCACTAGATAAGGTAGGTGAGGGCTCTTTTCCACTGTTTGAGAAAAAAAACTCCCTTTGAAGCCTGGAAAGCTAGGGATAACAGTGGCATTAAATAGAACAACTTTACTGGAAGCTTTTCTTCAATGAGACATTGTCACTTGGAGAGCCACAGCAGGGTTTTAAGGAAATAAACACCACTTTAAGGAAATAAACACCACTTTAAGGAAATAAACACCAAAGTCCAGAGGTCCATTTTGTTGCTGTTTTAATATTGAGCTTGGACACTGTACTGGGTAGTACCACTAACTTCTGCTTTTTCAAAGATTTACCATGGGAGCTGTTTTCTTTTATTCTGAATCTGGAAAAAAATTGCCTGTCAGCAGAGCAGTGTCATGGAGAAAATGCAGCTCCAGATTCTGATGAAATCTCTCATTAAAAGAAAGTTGATGTTCAAATAACAGTGTAGACCTGAATAAAGACCACAGTCCTTTATGACACTAACTGGACAAATATTGGTATCATGCTCCTGTTAAGGTTTTATATCACTAGGCAGGTGGATCATTAACCAGGAGAAGACTATATTCTGTCCCAGAGTGTAAGTGGGAAAAGGACTGTACTGCTTTTCCATCATACTTTCTTTTCCTATATTAGGGCATTAACTCCTATTATTAACAGCTGAAGACCTAAATAAACTTGAGTGAGATAATATAGTGAGGGGAAAAGAAGGATAAACAAAATGTTTACTGAAGAAAAACTAGGCAAGGGGGATTGCAAGAGAAGGGGTGAAGAAAAATCCTTTCCCTGGAGACCAGAAGTCTCTGACTCACTCTACTGACAAGAGCTTCAGCCCCTTTTTTCATATGTCAACACCATGCTTCTTTCCAGATTTCTTAGTGCCCTCTGTCTTGCCATTGTCAGCAATTGTCAAGTTGTGTGCTTCACAGAAAATAGAAACTTCTGTGACATCATAATGAAAATAAGACCTAATGTACTTGATTTTGGTATGGAACAATTAAGTTACTTAGATTTGGACAGGTATGGGGGGATTTTGTCTTTCAGTGTATTTTATTTGTTCATGTTGGGATTTTCAAGCTTAATAATCATTCCTATTTGTAATGCTTTCAACTAAAAGTACAGTGAGGGCCTTTTAATTGCATTGATGTTATCAGAGTTGACTGCAAACATAATGCACCTTCCTTGTTTTATCTGAAATGGGAGATCCCACTGTCTTATCAAGATGGGATTTGACCTTAATGATAACTCTACTTACAGTAAATGTGTTGAAGGGACACTAAGGATTATAACTTCTACCTAAAACTAGAATGCTGATGCCAAGTTACAAGTTTTCATGCAGTTTTCTTCACAGGCTTTTTTCAGACCTAGTCACTAGTATGAAGAACATACATGTTTTCAGTGCAGAAGCAAAGTTAGGCCCTTTTTGTGAATTTAGGACAAGTTGTTCTTTCCTTTCCCCTTTATTTTGGTTTTCAGTCTCTCATCTAGTTATCCAAAGACATATTTTAAAGTATTGGTACTCTCTGAAAACAGTCCATGTTGCATGCAGAAAAAACTGTAATTCTAATTTAACTTAGAACATGGTTGTTTAGAGCCTTCTCTATCATAATTTTTCTCAGTAGTTAATTCCCTCCCTAAAAGCATGTCATAATACAAGTTGCTTAGTTTTATTTTCCACTAATGAATACCTTTAAGTAATGTATTTTGAAGTGCCCCTGAACTAGTGTGGTGTATGTCTAGAGACTGCAATCAGTTTACTTCTAAATTTTCTTTCAAGTCTGTACCTTGATATAAAGAGAATTCTGGTCTTTCAATTAAGACTCTTTTGAAGAGCCCTTAAGACTCTTCTGTGAGCTGTCTACAACTTAACATCACCCTTCTAAAGCTGTAGATGTTAGACTGGAAAAAGAATGGCAGTTGTGGTAGATTTGCAGCTACATGCAGGAAATCTCGGGGAAGATTTTTTTCTCACTGGTAGCACTGGATATGACATCAGCTGGCTTCTCAAACAGTGGAAGGTAGGTCCAGTGACTTTGCTATATTAGTACTGTAAGTTCACCAAAAAGAAGAAGCTGTCTTTACGTGTATGCCAGGTGGCACAGAGAAAGGTTCTGTGTGTCTTATGCCTTTCTCTCTGTGCATGTACTTTTAAACTTTTTTGTTAAAGCTGCTGATGCTGGTGAGCCCTTTCTCATTGCTATATTGGTGGACTGTCTACAGTGTTTACTCTCCTGACTCCTGTGAAAGCTAAACTTAGACTCAAGACATAAAACCCCAGGCCAGCATGTTGTTTATTGAGCTGTTTTCTAGCCACCTGCTGCTTGGTTTCTGTCCCTGCCTGCAGGACAGACAGCACTGCTAAGACCCCTGTTCAGCCCTCAGTGAGACTTTTCAGCTCATCAGCTGAAAAAGGGACTGGGATAGGGACCAGATTGATCTCTGCCTTGCAGGATTATTGGTGACCTCACAAGGTCACCTCACAAAGGTATTGGAAGAAATGTGCCTAAAGTGGTAGAGTGTAAAAAGTCTTTTTCTCATCTACATTCTTATCCAAAGTACAAACATTTGGAGGATATTATATTATGAGCAGTTTGCTTTTAACATGCAAAATACATTCCTTCTGTGATGTCCAGTGGATTTTACATACAGTCCTGCTGGACCTTGTATGAATGAAGGTCAAGGATGTGAAGGTTGGGGGCAGCCTTGGCAGTAGTGAACATGACATGGTAGAGTTTAGTATCATTTGAGGAAGAAGTAGGAAAATCAGTAGGATTACAACCCTGAACTTCAGGAAGACTAACTTCATCCTTTTCAAAGACACGTTTGGACTAAGACTCTAGATAAAGTAGAGGGGCACAAGAGAGCTGGGTGATATTCAAACATCACTGCCTTCAAGCTCAAGACAACGAGGCTTTTGATTCTGTCTCCTGTAATATCCTTGTGGGTAAGCTCAGGAAGTGTGGGTTAGGACAGTGGACAGTGAGATGGGGTGAGAACTGGCTGAACAGAGCTGAGAGGATGGTGCATAGTCCAGCTGCTGACCTGTAAGTAGTGGTGTTTGTTCCCCAGGGGTCAGGTCGGGGTCCGGTCTTTTTCAACATCTTGAAGTT
>JAOEGS010005177.1:0-55509 GCA_025447755.1 Corythornis vintsioides
TCCCATATGAGGTCTCTCATTATTTTCTCCTAGGATGATGTCTAGCTAACCTGGCAACAGTCATGTGGGTCACCAAGAACACCCTGCATGAATTTTTGCAATGGCATACTTTATTAATTTGTATTTTATTTGGCATGCTGAGACTTAATTAAAATCACTAAGTGGATCAGAAATGCTATCTATCTACAATTCCTGTAAAATGGGGTGGTAATTTGAAAATGGTTTTTCATAGTAAAGCCTCTACAATGACAAATGGAAAATCTTTGATAATATCAATTCAAATATAAATCAGAAAATCTTACTGCATCATTATGAGAATGATACAATCAGGTAGTGGACCATATTATTAGGTAGGGTTTTTTTAGTCCAATTCTCATTTCAAAACTTCTCTTCTTGTCCTTAGCCTATGTTTTTTCTCCTCTTTCCTCTCCTCTCCTCTCCTAGTTTTTATTTTTTCTGCTTTGCTTTACTTTAATCCATAATGCTCTTAGTTTCTTCTGTGAATTTGTGGGCAGTTTGGGCAGCTGGCTAGGCTGGGCTAGACCAGGCTAGGCTCTTGGCTCAGGGTGTTGGTGTTCTTCCTCTCTTGAGGGGCTCTCACCCTCAGAGCACCAAGGAGGACTCTGTCCATTCTGCCTTTGATCCCAATCTATGTGTTCCTGAACCCGGTGTCAGAATCCAGCTCCTGAACACAGCTCCCCTCTGCTGTGGGGCCCAGTCTGGGACTCTCCCTGTGCCAACTCCACAGCACCAGTGAAGGTGACATAATTACCATCAGGGGGTTGGGTTTGGTACTGGTTTTGTACATATTTGTGTATATTCCATTATTATTATTTTCATTAAAACTGTTCTAATTTCCTTTTCAAATCACTAAGTTTCTCTCCCTTATTCCTTTTCTCTTCCCCATTGGGAATAGGAGGGGATTAAAAGAGAGCACTTGTTATTGCTCTGGGGGCTGCCCTGACCCTAAACCATGACACCTATAAAATTAATTGAATCCTCTTACCATCAAATATACACCTTTCTTTTTCATTCTTCTCTAAGCAATCTTCTATGCCCAGCTTGATAATAAAAACTCATATGGAAACATGGAATTTATTAAATTGAGGGCTACATTGTGATTTATCTGTACTTGAAGTTTCTTCTCCTCTCTCCAGTTATGAAATGTAGAGGTATACTGAGTTTTTCTGTTTAAACAGACAGTTCAGTCACAGAAACACAGTCTACAAGTGCCCTGTGGCATTTCTAAATCAAGTGCAATACACATCTCAGTACACTACATTCAAGGAATTTCTGGAACAGATAAAATGAAGCGAGTCCAGGTGAAGGTAATAACTAAATTTATCAGCATAGCAGAAATAATTCCATTCCAGGGGTTATGTCAGAAATCTCAGAGAGGACAAGTGAAAGGGAAAGGAAGAAACAATAAAATAAAATAAAAAATCAAATAAAATTCAGATCTTAGAGCAAAACTTGTCTCTTTAATCATTGTGGTTTTGCTCATGTCAGACACTGAGCTGCTGCAGGAAATGAAGGATTACTTCAAAATCAAACAATGAGGTATCAACCAAACCTTATCTTCACAGCATGGTAATTTGTGTAATGACTTGGAATCAGGCTTTATGGTCTTGGCATAGCTTTTCTGCTAAATAACAAGCTAGTTAATCCTTAAAAAGAGGCAGACAATAATTAGATTCAACCTAACTGCTGTGTTCCTATTGTAACAGTTACATACATTTTAAGTATTTTCTAATGACATGCATTTGTCCAGTAAGAGACTGTCAGACAGTCTTTACTGACCTTATTTCTTCCTAATCTTAGTTTAGACATGCACAAATCTGCCCATTCAGTCCTTACTGGACCACCATCAACTAAATTAAACAACTGTCTGTATCAGGACATGTGAAAGTTTGAGAGAAAACTCTTCCCCCACTGCTGTTGGGAATTTTGAACCTTCCATAGACAGATGACTTCTGAGGCAGTCTGAGTGTACTTGTTGTTATGACAAATCTGGAAAAAGTATGTTTAATGAATCCATAATAATTTTAATCTGATTGTTTCAATTATAACTTGCAAACTATGACAAATACTTTGCCTTTTTTATTAAGTCTGACTATATATTTCTGTTTATACAGATACATGCATAAGTTGTGTTCTATTTTAGACTTTACTTGGTGTATTCACAATTGCTGCATACCTGAATACCATACTGACTACAGTGTAATTAAAATCTATGTCTTTACAATTAGTCAGCTATTCACTGTGTCCCTTTTAAAAAAGAAGAAACTATGTATGAATTGAAAGCCTTTTCCCTTTAGAAAAAACTCTTGGTGCTTTTATTATCTATTTACATCATACTTCTAGGCCTTTTAACTTTTTCCACTTCCCTTAAGTGCATTTTTTGGAACCTAGGTGTCACTCATATCATTAAACAAAATCCCTAATTCTGACTGGGCATGGGAACTCAACATGAAAATATATAATTTCTGGGGTCACTTCCCACAAGAAATTGAGAAATCTTCCTTTTTTCAGATCGTTGGTTTTCAGACTGTCATTTTTATTCATTGAGGTCACAGGATGAAAACTCCCTTGTTGAAATCTTCTGTATTGAGTATAGTTATGTCTCTGTAGATGCACCATTTTATTGTTTTTCTCTGAGACTTGCCACTGCTTTTTGAGCTGTGCTTTGGCTGTTTACTGAGTTGGGTATTCACCTAAAATGACAGCAATATTCTACTGATGCCACAGGAAATAATCCATCAGTTTATGCAATTACCATGAAAATAGCACACATGAGTGAAATCAACATAAGTAAGTGCAAATGAATCATGAATGTCTCTGGTCAGGTTATGATATGATTAAACATATTCTATGAAGTCCAAGTGCCAGTGCACAAGGGTATTATTAATGCAGGAAGGTGAAAATAGGGATTTTTGAGAATGACAAATATTCTACAGCTCTTTGAGGTAATTCTTTTCCTTACTACAACAATAAATTTCTAAGAAAAAAGGGAATTGATTTTATCTTAATCTAAGTAATTTTTCTTTCTAACCACTTCAACTAAATAAAGCTTAGAGGTCTTTCTATGATTTAAAATGACTTGTCAGAATGCTTCTTTTAGTTGGGGGTAGTTGGCTGGTTTGTGTGGTTTCTTCTAAAAAAAATATATAAGTATTTAAATTCCAGCAAATTTTGCTGAATGGGGACAGGCCCAAAGTGTATATAGGAAAGCATGCAGGGGAATGTTTAAAGTGTGGTGTTGTATAGATTTGTCTGTCTTGAGAGACAGGGTTTGTATACATTTGGGCAAAAGGTTTCATGCTCAAGTGGATCAGATCATTCTTAACTTGAGGCTACAGACACATACCTGAGCCTAAATGGATTTTCAACCTCTGCTCCAGTTATGGAACAGTTTGCACAGACAGATTCATTATTCTTGGCTTACTACAGGTCAATAAAAGTCTATTTTGGTCAAGCAGTATCAATTATCTGTGTTAGATGGGTATTGTTAGGTAAATTATTGTGCATTTGTTCTCTGAGGAGTCTACCCTAGGCCTTACTGCTATGGAGGAGAAGGCTCGTTCAAGGAACTGAAGGAAAAAAAAAAATCACTGTTGTGAAAATAATAATTTCCTCAATAAAATAATCCCAATAGACTAATCTTGTAAAACAGCCAGCCTTGGATATGTTTAAAAGAGCATACTTACTGTATTTTGCTATGAGACAATGGCTGATCTGAATCTTCAGAGCATCCTGTGGTGAGGCAAGGGATAAACACTGATTTTTGTGATGCTTATAAGAGAGGGAAAGCTAAAGTAACATGAGAATAACATAGAGAATTCAGACAAAGAAGATTAGGTCTTGAGCCACAACAACATCATGTACAATAAAAAAATTACTACACTGTTCATGAGGGGTGGCATTCTTAATTTTTCCTCAGCATGAATGTTTCTGCTCCATGATACTTTTTGGACAATTATGCTGCAACTCCTATTTCATTATCTTTAAAGAGCTTTGCAAATCTCCTTCTAGTTATTTAGAACCTGACAAACTCTTTCATCTTTTTGTCCTAAATATCTGCAAACCATGTAGAAGAATAAAAACAGAACTATGTTGCAGAAAATATTGCTATGTTTCTGTAATTTTTAAATGAAGCATCCCAAGGAGAGTCTCTGTAATAGTCTTCATATAAAAAGAAAGCAAAATAGTAACCACAAAACCCTTTGCCTGTTAAAGTATCTTCTATTGATCCTGTAAGTAAGTTTATCAGAGAAATACAAAGTGTTTAAAATTATTTCTGAGTAAAGCACTGCATACCATATTGAAAAAGAAATGGTCCCCAAATAGATACCTTTAAGAAGCAGTACAGAAAAATATCTCATTAGAGAAACCATTTTAAAATAGTTGTTTCTTCATAGAGGGAATGTGGTATTATTGCCCTAGAATGATTTAATTCACCCTAATTATATTCTGTTTGATATCTGCAGCTGTCTTGGAAGCAGGGTTCTGCTATGTAAATTGAAGAGATGTTTCTCATCTCATTTGAAATCCCAACGTGCTCTAATTTTCAAAGGAATTATAAGCTCATCTCTACATATACTCATTGAATTTTTCAAAGGAATACCAAAAGGATACAAAATTTTCTGAACACTGTCACTTATATAGACTCTATTCACCCTCAGCTTACTTTGTACATATATATACATAGAATACAGTACGTATTGACACGTTAGTAAATTGCTATGTACTTGTGTGATTGTTGCATGATTGACTGACCAGAAGTATTCATCTTTGTTTTGAAAAGTTCATAGAACATATTAGTAAAGAAATGGCTTTTGTTTGTCTTTCTGTTTCAGTTTTCTTTAGAACAGATGTGAAGGGTTTTTTTTTCAGCAACTTTTCAACACAGTAAACAGCACCATTTTGACTGACACCAAAGGAGGACTAAAAGAGGACACATTTCTGCCACACTGGATAATACACCTAATGATGATGTGCAGGAATTTGTAATTAAATATTGGCTCATGGATGCCCACCAGAAATGGCAGCCAGCAAGGACTGGTATTTATGCTGGAATATTAATTTGAGGCAAGATGGAAAAGTAAACAGACATGGTGTCAAAACCACAAGTGCCTATAAAATGCATGAACAGTCAGGAAGTGAAGCTCTCTACAAATTACCTGCTCTCTACAAATTACCAATCAACAAAATAGAGTATTCTCTCTTACTCTGAAGGAAAATATTCCCTTCAGTAATCTTAGCAAGGGTTACATATTGTTTGGAGATAAAAGAAGATAAGTCAAATGCTTTCCTTCAAATAAAAAACTAACTTGTAAAGGTAGAATGCTAATCAGAGATTAGAAATTTAAAGTAAATGGAGTTCTATTCTTGTAAACTTCCATTCACAAAAGAAGACATCAGAAGTTTAAAAAATACTCAGCATCTGTAAATAAATGGTATATTGGGAAAACAGATTAAAGCTGGGATATTTTTAACATATTTTTAATAAAGGAAACTTCATAAATTTTAAACACATGCAAGATATTTCTTCAGAGAGTGTTTCAAAACTACACTTAGGGAATGATCTGGAAAGAAACAGAACTCAGACATTTGCCAAACATTCATAATGTACAAAGATCTCAGGACTCAGAATTAAAATAGTTTTCAATTTTCAATCTGAATTTCCCCTTCTCTTAATTAAATGGGCAGAGATCATGAATAAATGTAAGGGTTCAAAAATACTTCCATTTTCAATTGCATGCACAACTAATAAAAAATGCAGAAAAATATAAGGAGCCAACTTCTGTGCAAAATACTGCATTAAACAGATTTTAAGTTTTTTATCTTTCCTAAACTATTCCACTTCCTTGCATACAAGCAAATGCTAGAACTAAAGACAAGTTTTATGTGACTATAGTAACTTTGTTCCAGCATATTAAAAAACTGTGATACAGTAACAGTATAATGAGATCTTCAGGTGAAAGTTTGAACACCAGCAGCTACAAATGTTCACCTTATGCCTAAATCAGTGTAAAAACAATAAGCAAATTAGAAATATTTTACTTGCTGTAAAGCAGTATTTACAGCAATTTATAAACACATCTCAACAGAGAATAAAAGGAAATTTTTCAATGAAAGCTTTTTACAATTTTTTATGATTTATGGTGATGACTTTCTCCAATTTTCATGGATGTCTTCTGATCTCTATATTTTTGAAAATGATAAAAATTAGCCTTGAAAGGACACCATCCAGCTCTTTAAGTACCCTGGATGACTTTCATTGGGATTTTACAGTACATGTATGGCTTGTACCTTTCAAATTCCCATAGCAGACAGAAAATCTTGCTGATTTGACCAGTCTGCTTTAATCTTGGGCTCAGCAATTTGCCAAGGATTACATGATTTAGGCTGCATTTGCGCAGAAATCAGGACCTGATGAGATCATCTCACTTGTCTGTCTCTTACAAGGAGGGATAGAAGATCCAACATCATCTCAAGCTAACTCTATATATTTGTAAAACTACATGGAAAATCTTTGACCATCTTCTGAAAAGTAGCCTGTAACAGTGGTAGAGGATAGTAAACAGGAGCTACAGAACACCAAGGTGTGAGAGAAAAGCAGGTGGAACAGATGCTGGGATGTCTGAAACAGAATTTCATTAAGATATTTGTCACACCAGAGGGAATTAAAGATGAAAATGTAAAAATAATTTGTTTAACTGTGCATCTCTATTAAAAAGTGGAAAATAATTAATTAAATATGATTATTTAAATTTTTGTCATAAAGACAGGCAGCAGTAGACTTTGTGAAAATCATGGTTTTGGGATTATACAAAAATAAAATTACCAACACAACAGGAAAGAGATGCAGGTAAAAGTCACTTATTTCTGAAAAAAAGAAATAATTATGCAAACAGATGCATGGAATCTGTAGCATTACATTGATTGTACCATTTCCCAGCAACAGTTTTCTTCATAGCTCATCAACCTTTCATAGATGTATATATATCTCTATATATACAAGTATATATATCTGTATATATATACAAGTGATATACAGTATAGTTTTTGATAGGGATGGTAAGCAAATTTGTCAGAAATTAGCATACACAGCTTAAATGTGTCTGAAATGTTGGAGATAGAAAACTGACTTACAAACAGAATTCTAGTTTTACAGGGTAGCAGTGAGCTGAGAAGTTGCACCCTGGAAGGAACAGGCATTATCAACCAAAGATACTTGGGCACACCTTTAGCTGGATTTTTACATAGGGTGAAGTTTGTGGTCCTGTCAGCACTGTTGGTTCAACCATTTGTTAGGACAGCTGAAATGATGTAAGAATGTTATGTGCTGAAAATAAATGATTCTGTATGCATGTACATATATACTGAACCTACTCACCCATTTTCGTTGCTGCTGGACAAGCCCTCTGAACAGTGCAAATGTTGGCACAGTAGCCTGGCAAGTGTCAGGAGATTTTAGCTTGCACACAATATTGCAAAGTAAGTTGTACAATAGATCATTACATGATTTGACAAGTGGTTCCACATCTATAAAAAAAATATATTAAGTCACATAAAGAAACAAAAGCTTTGCAAGGACTTAGAAAATGCACTTGTCTGAGTGCAATTTAAATGATTTACTGGAATCAGTAGTTTATTTGTGCAGTGCTTTAAAGGCTATTATCTAGTGATAAACTTGACACAATTTGTCATATTTATCTGAAATATACCACATGGGACTGTTAAGTCTGTCTACACTATTGCTCCTAGCTTTGTTGTTCCTTAATAACATTCCTTTGTAGCTCACTGTTAAACATTCAGTTTTCACTTCTAGATATTTCTCCTGAAGTGGTCTGGCTTCTCCACTGCTCTAATTCTTCTGAAGTAGTTATCTAAAAGCAGATATTCCATATATAAACTCTACAGACCCCACAGAAAATGTTAATTTGCTGAGTCTCATTTCATAATAGTTTGTTTTCTCTTTTGGTGTAGGGTAGGATCATGAGAAAAAGAAGTTTTTACAGTTCCTTTAAGAATAATTCAGAACACATTTACCAATATGATAAATTCCTTGTCTTATTCTTCTACTGGAAAAAGTTGGTCTAAGATAAAAGCAGGAACATGGCAGGAAATTTCCAGGTTGATAGCACTACATTGGAGCTTGGGTTGCATTTGAAATGAAGAGAACACAAGTGTGAATATTAAAGTACATTAAACAGTATTTTTTAAAGGATGTTTTCAGTCAGTGTATATATATCTAGACAAAAATGGTGTTTTTGGCAAGACATGCAATAGGAAAATGTCTTTTTCAGATACACAGCTTTCTTTGATTCAAAGCAGAGGGGAGCACTGCAGACTGTAAAGAAGAAAAACCTGCTGGGGACCTGTGGTGTATGAGTGCACAGGAAGAGACAGTATTTGCAGTAAGCACTGTTTGATATTAAAGACATACCAACACACAGTGGAAAGAAAACAGACAATGTAAATGTAGCTAAGGCTGAAAAGGGTGTTAATGGAGGCAAGATTCATGGCTCTTAGTGAAAATCACAACAAAAATTATTCATATACCAAGTAATGGAGATAAAAGCTGCAGTTTACAGTAGGCTGATGTGGGAGTGATATGCAATTCACCTCAATTTAAAAATGAGCATAACTGGGCTTTATAATACTCTAATAACTTGTTTGTTTTCTTTCTTCATAACATGAACTCACCTAGGTAACATTTCCATGGTATTGTGAGTTCTTACCCTACATGCTGTTTGATCACATGGATAATGTTTGCTGATATTAAGGCTGAAGACAAAAGAATCCGTAAAGAAAGTGAAAATAACAGCATTGTTTGTCAAGTAGCACTGCAAAATATCACTCAGATCAGGTACTGGAAACCAAGTTCTTCAATCATAGCACAAATTATTGAACACCCATGGCTGTATTTAAAACAAATTAAGCAAAGGCTGAAGAAAAGAGATCTATTTTTTTTTCCCTCCTTCCACAGAAATATATTCACATTTCTTCCAAATTTGTTTTAAAATAAATGCTATTTTAATCAGACTAATCACTTGAAGCAATACTTCTGACACTTTTAAAATAATAACTGTAGAACAAAGATAGAATATATGGATATGTGCCCATAATTTTTCCTCACCTAGCACCTGCTTTTCATATATAGGGCATAGGAAGAAAAGCAGTGACACAAAAGAAAAAGCAGAAGCTGCTGAAGGTATATATAGCACTCATTTGCACCAGAGAATACTTTGTTAATTCCACCTCACACTTTTTATAATCTCCTGCTTAATTTCTCTTAGTTGTTTGTTTTTGGTTTTTTTTTCCTCTTCAGTAATGCAAATTCATTCTCTATCCAGAGCTAAGAAGCTAAAAAGATTTAGGTCATGATTAAATGCTCCAGTACCAATGGCTTTCAGTAGATGCAAACCTATGAAAAGGATTGAGCTCCTCAGTTAAGTATGAGGATATTCAATTTCATAGCCTCTTCTCATTGAGTTTAGAGACATTTATTTAAAATAGCATCATTCTATAGCTTGTACATCTAGTAAGTGTAAATGGACACAGTTAATTCTGTCTTGAATTTGTGGTATGCAGAGCATTTTTTATCTTGATTGAGTACTAAATAAATGCATTACAGTAAATTTATTTTAAGTAATCAAGAATGAGGTGGTTAATTAGGATGGGTTTGTCAATAAGTTTAAACAAGCCAAAGATTTATAGCTGTTTAACTTCACTGGCTTCTGTTGAAATAGTGCTGATTTACATTACCTTGAGTACATCTTCATCAGCCTTTATCCCAGGCTTCAAGAATTTCCTCTAAAATCTCTCTCAGGTATTATTGCTAAGGTAACCCACAGCAGTAGTCAGGTTAGACAACCTGACTCACGTTAAAACTCAATTTATTTCCTCATCTGTTTAATAGCTCATCAAACTTAAAAGCCAGGACCCTCATTTACTTTTTACATTTCAACCAATTCATTCTAGTAACATCTCCCTGTAAAAATGAGGTAACATGCTGTAAAGATAAAGGTGTACCAGTGTGCACTTTACTGAACATCTGTATTTGGGGAGTTCTGCATGTCATAGCTGCTGAGCTATAGAATGTGACTTGAAATAAGCTCTCTACTTGATCTGCACATCAAATGCTCTGAAAATGTAAAAGAGGGCCTTAGACTGTATCTTGGCTAGCTAACAGTCTATTGTCCCCAGTCTCATTTCTTTAATGCACGTGGTGATAGCAATGGCTACCATTCATTTGCTGTCAGTATTAATAAATCTCTAATAAAACTCTAACAAAAGTTCACAGATGACTGTCAGAAAGTTTTCTTGTCATATTTTTTTCTTGAATATAGAATTACTGAAGTAGTGTCAGGGTATTTTACCCTGATAAAGCATCTGCTGTGTCATTTGATGTTCCCATTTTCATATGAAACCTGCCTTTTCACCATCACTGGTGCAGAAGTTCAGAGTCATTATATAGTGGGCAAAGGTTGGGAAATGGTTCCAGTGTGCTGCAAGCTTTCAGAGAACAGATGTCAGTTAGACATAAAAAAAAAATAAACTTGGCTCAGCTGAGTTTACCTTACAGACATCCTTGACTCCTTTTCCTCATAATGGAGAATTAGTTTCTTCTTGCATTTATGCTTGGTCTACCACCACTGAATTTAATAGTCTTACACCAGGGATTAATTCAGCCCTTGGTTTTTAAAGCATTCTTTTCCCTTGTGTGTAACAAAAACACCATATGGTGAGTCCTTGGCATGATATCCATAGCTGAGCTTGCTATCATTCCTTTCTGATGCCTTTGGTGGAAAAGGTTAAAGCCTGCAGAGCTGGCTCACTCAATGCCAAACCTGCAATGACAGAGGGTAAAAAAAGGAGCTAACAGGGAGTTTAATGCATATGAGTCTTGCTGCTTATTCTCCAGGGGCTGTACCCTATACAGGCTGAGCAGTTTACTGATTACAGTGATGTTTAGCTCCAAAGAGACTCAGAACAACAATCCTTTTTTAAAATTGCTTAGTTAGTCCTGTAGTTCAGCCTGGGAGACATCTCTCCTTGTAAGTGTTGGGACAAGAAGTGCCTGAATAAGCTCCCCTTCACACCATCCTAAGTCTGTTGCCACAGACCATGTTCAATGGTAGTATGTTAAGGAGTAAGGGAGCTCAGTGAAGTGACTTTGTCATACATAGTGTATGACATAATCACACAAAGCCTGAGGATCTTAACTGAAAAATTCTAAATCTGTAAGCATTGTTCAAGACTTCATGTAACTATTGCAATGTAATTACAGCTAATGAAAAAGGTGTAAAGAGATGTTTAGGTAGAGCAGGTGAAACAGTAAAATATAAACCCCACATTTATCAGAGGAAGTAGCTGTTTAGCCCATAGGGTCTGTCTCTCTATCATATCTGTCTGGAAAAGAAATATGTTTGGTCTGTCTCTCATTTCTTTTCCAGACAGATATGATAATGTTTGGAATTAACCAATACAGAAACTATAACCTTGGAGAAGCTCTGAGGTGTTTTGTTCCAAACCCTCTCCCTAAGAAATGCAAACTGACATCCCCAGGAACTGGGGATATTCAAAAATGTGGGCTAGACTTTCTCTTCAGACTGCAGAAACTAAGGAATAATCAAACAAATACTCCACTGAACTCCTACCCATCTGCCAAATGACAAAATTTAATAAACTGTATTTTTTATAATCCCCAGTCAAAATGTGCACATCTGTTAGCTTGCATTAGCCACCTGGGTTTGTAAGAATATTTCTAAAGTATTTTTTAAAATACAGCAAGTATGTTTCAAGAAAGTTGGTACATATCTTTGAAATTATCTGTTGGAAAAATACATTCTTTAAGTGCAAGTCTGTAAGAATTACAACTTGAATTACTCACCTTCACTGTTCTCAAGCAATAAGATGTTTCTTCAGAATCATGAGCACAGGGATTTATTGAATAGGAAGGAAGTGGGTCTAGACAGTAGCAGTTTCTCCTGCCATGGTAATGTTTCCTCTGATATACAGAAGAGAAGCAGCAGATTTCCTTGTGTGATCTGTTGGGTCTACAGCTCAGCCCCTCTGTTTCACTCAATGGAGAGTCACTACAGTTGTCCTCCTCATCTTCCTCATTCAGCTGTGGAAAAGAGCAGATTTTGTGAAGCAAAGAAGCAGAGTCAAATGTTTGTTGAGAATCCAACACTAGTGTAAAAACTTCTTAAACTGAGATGAGGGACATTTGATAATGAAGAGTCTGGCATAGAAGTGCTGAAGAAAAATGGCAGGAAGCAGCCTAGAGAAAAAACAATCTCAGGGGTTATCAGAGTGTAGGGTCACTTTATTCTTTCTTCAGTTCATTGGCTGTGAAGAAATAAGGAGTTTCAACTTGGTTTTGTTGAAATATTATATTCTGGGGTAATTTACTGTGGAAGTTAAATTTTATCTTTATTACATACAGTACACTGTTTCCACGAGGGGTAAATGATTATTAATAGCAGATCTTCCATGTTTAATGGACACCTGCTATGCTGAGTGGGTCAGTGTTTTTGATGAAGCATTATGAAACACTTATTATAATTAGTGTAATTAAGCCTTTCAAGTAGCTGTCCTATCTGTGGAAAATCAGATTTTCAAACTAACTTTGCAGGTGGTTGTAATACCTGCTGATTTACATGAGTTTTGTATGTTTGGACAACATTTATTAAATTCACAATTTTTCTGAAGAAATGCTTAGCAGTAGTGGCTATACCCAAATAGAAATGTTAATACATTTTTTTTAAATTATGTTGTTAATACAAAAATAATTAACAACAAAATCTCTTTTAAGTTATGTAAGGAACTGGATTACTAAGATACTGACTTATTCATTTATTTATGCAAGTTATTTTTGGCAATATTCATTCCTTGCATGCAAAAGCTTTGAATTTGTCAAAAGCTTTGCTTTAAACCAAATTAAGTTAGAGCAAATGTCTCTGGTAAGAAGGCAGTGTTACCCCAGTCTGAAATTATTTACTTCTGAAATATTAAAATGTTCCTTGAAATGCTCAATTCAAACATTTTTAATGGGAATTTTTAAACTGTGAATTCTACAGAAAATGTTTGTGTTTCTTTTGAAATACTCTTTAGTAGTGAATTCTGAGAACTGGCCTTCTTTGCCTTCTTAATGAATTACAGTAGAAGTTTTAATATAATTTTTCCTTTTAGTGAAATATCATCCTTGGAATGCAACTGTGGGACCTTAAAAATCTCAAAATAACATATTCACTGAGTAGTGGTTAAATTATTTATAAAGCAGATTACCTCTAATTTCAATTTGAACCCTTCAGTAACCTACCAGACTGCTATAAATTATCTTAAAGAAAATATGTTATCATTCAGTAAATTAATTAGATTAAGAAGTTGAGAGGTATTTTAAAGACATTTACTGTAACTGCACTAAATTGTAGTTTCAAGACCTTCTGATCCATATACTATGGCTAGTACTTTTTAAAAAGACAAAATTCTGGTAATTTCTATTGCTGAAAGAAGTTTATTACATCTACTGGTTTCCATTGTGTTAAGACACTATCACTTTTAAATGCACCTTTTCCTCATTTTTGCTTCAATGGGAAAAAGGAGGGAAAAAATTTTGCAGAGTATGATACATAAAGTCCTGTGAATGCTATGAGTAAGTTCATAATTAACTTTGAAATGCAATTTGACTAACTTTTCTATGCACATCATGCAAGGTTATTTTCAGATTTGGCAAATATTTCTGGCAAGAGAAAATATTGGTGCAGAATGAACACATGGAAAGTGTTCAAAACAAACACTGAAAATGTGTTTGTAAATATGAGTGGATTTCTGCCTTATATTTGCAGAAAAATCACTCTGCTTGAAATGCATAGAAAAGTAATAGGAAGATTTCTAAAAAATATATATATTAGTAAAATATTGCAGTTTGTTTTTCAGTTTTGGGTTTGTTTTTTTTTCATGGAGTAACTAAAGAATAGCTAAATCAGAATGAAAAGCATATTTGTAATGTTGATATCATAGAGATTATCATGTAATACATGTAGACATATTTCTTATGCCAGCTTTATCTACATGTTGTTAAGTATTGTTTCCCTCTCACATATCCTGGCTTAGGGAAAGCAGTCATTTTATAGCACGGTGAAAAAACACTGCAGGATGACAGCTTAGAATGCACTCTACATTTACAGTTTGAGGAAATCAGCTTCCAAGTTAAGATAGATAGATGATTAGATAGATAGATAGATAGATAGATAGATAGATAGATAGATAGATAGATAGATAGATAGATAGATAGATAGATAGAATAAATGCTTTAAGTACTCTGCTAGAATTCCTAAGAACTTTATCATTGCCTTCCTTTATATCTCTTGGGCTCAAAGTATAGTAAAATAAAGCAAACCTATCCTCCCTCTGCTATCCAAATTCCTATTAGAAGTTCTTAATTATCATCTGCAAAATAATGGTAAAAATATTTAATATATTGCTGATATGACTTGGGAAAAACCTAATAAACAAAGGAGAGCTTTGATCAGACTGCTCTTGAAGAGAAGATGCAGTTTATTTGGAGGTTAATAGTCTTAGAGTGCTTCAATACTTTAGATCTGCTACATTAAAGTTGTCAAAATGTTTTCAATTTCAGAAGGCATGACTTCAGAGAAGCAGCTTTTAGTTTCATAATGATCCATGACCTAGTTTCAAACAGATTTCCTCCTTTTTCTCTTTCTCTTTTTTTCCTTCTTTTCTGTCCCTTTCTCCTTTCCTTTCCTTTCCTTTCCTTTCCTTTCCTTTCCTTTCCTTTCCTTTCCTTTCCTTTCCTTTCCTTTCCTTTCCTCTTTTCCTCTTCTCTCACATCTCCCTCTCCTCTCATGTTATATTATATTCTGCTTTAAGATAACATAAGGAGAACATTCACACTGGTGCCAAAAGAAGGGAACAGTTATATTCTAGACAAGTAATCTGACAGGCAGTGAAAGCAGACTAAGTTTCCTCCCTCAGTTCTTTTTCCTTACTGTCCTGAACTTAATCCAGTGCGGCCTATAACCTAGGAACACTCATGGGCCCGTTTGCACCAAAATAATGCAGGTACACTAAATTTAATGTTCTTGTGAGCCAAACAGCTTCAGACAACAAAATCTCAATGCTGGAGAGATAGTTGTTGTTGACCTAGGACATACTTTAACTTTTTTTTTTTTTCAAATGAGTGGTTCAGGCATAGATTACTTTTCAGGGGTCGGAAATAGCATTAGAGATTGGCTTTTTATACTATTTTCAAGTTACACCTGCTCACCAAGAGACAAGATGTCAGAAAATAATGAAGCAACATTATACATATTGAAGTTGCAAGATGGGAAATGGGAATCAGATCAAAGGTCTCTGAAGGATGAAACTTAGAAACAAATGAATTTCTGACACTGAAGAGTGAATAGTCTATCTTTGAAATCCTTTCTACAGTCATTGGAGCATTCTTAATGGGTTTTCTGTTTCTTTTTTTCTTCTTCATCTTCTTTTTTTAAACATCTTATATGACAGAATTAGGTACTACAAACAAACACAGAACTCAGTCCAGCTGCTGCTGTATATTTCTCACTAAGAAAAAAAAAACCACAGTGGTATCTTGATCATATGTGAACATAGAGATACATAGGTATTTGATGTATTTACTGACCTCAGTATGTGTTCTGGAAAGTAATCCTCAAAGTTGGCTGGACAAAACTACAGAAAGATTGCCATCTCACACATGTTAACCTCTGGAACCTTGGCTGTGGGGGTGTGCTTCAGCTGTGTGTTCCTAGATTCAGTGCCTTTTGGGAAGTGCATCTCTCCACATTTCTTGCCTTTGGATGGTTAGATATAATTCAGAGACTGCTTCAAGCCAGAGCATGCAACTGATAAAACAGGTTAGTCCAGCCAACTAGGGAGTTAACTGACATTATTCAGAATATTCTCCTGTTGGCTGCTGTAGCACACGTGGTAGATGCTGTCACCATCAAAACCAGCAAGACAGTTGTCTAAAATGAGAAGCTCTAATTGGCATCACAGCTACTGTAATGGTGACATGCTGACACAGTCCCAGTGATCAAATCCATAAAGCTCTGAAGAGATGCTGGGGCTGAGCCCACTATGGTGACCTGGTTCCCTGAACCTAGTAGAGATAACACTAATTTATTTCAGGTGAGGGCATGGGCTCATCAATGAGCTCTGACACTTTGAACACTAGTGAACTTCTTGCTCACCACATCACAGTCCATGCTCCTTTCATTTTTGAAGTATTACTTTGAGACCACTCTCTTTAGATACTGTAAATACTGACCTGCAGTATAAATACACCTCTCTTCATTTATTTTGGTTTTAAATGTCACAAGAAGAAACCCTGAAAAAGTATATCTTTTCAGCCTGTATTCATTAATTGAAATTCTACTCATATTTAATATAAAAAGCAAAACATTTTCCATGAATCTCTGGTCAATTAGCTTTTCAATGCTCTTAAATAATTTTGTTCTAGAAATAACGCTTATAGTAATGAAAATTGTTTCCCAAATCCACAGTGTTGAAAGCCTTTAGAAAATAAGATGAAATAGAGATTATTAGAAAAGAAAAGAAAATATAGAGAAGAGCTTATTTCTTTACTGAAAAGCAGGACTATGAGTAAAAGTGAATTTTAATAAGTGTTTTCTGATTTTAAACAGACTTGAAAGACTATTGTTTTCTTTGACATAGTAAAACAATTTTGAAAACAGGCAATCTTATTTGAAATTACTGTGTAGGTGTCATACTTAGCTAATCATGAAAAGTCATTTTAAAAAAAAATATTAATGTATTCTTCTTAGAATGGGAAGCAAATACCCTACTTTGTAAATGAGATCAGCTTTCTTTAAGTCTAGAGAAATACTATTCACTGGTTGTACTATAATGCCTATTTCTGTCTTCTAATAATAAAAGCTGTCAAGCTTCTACCTATAAAGATCTGGAAAACTGCAGACTGATAAAACAAACAATAAACTTTCAAACAACCCACACAAACAAACATATCAATTTAAAAAAAAAAAAAGCCTTAGCCTATTAAGTAGCTTATTATAACATTTAAATGCAACAATGGAACTGAATTTCTGAGGTGTAATGTACATCCTAAGAAGTTATTCTTGTATTCACATCTTACCCTACTCTATGGGAGAGGGGGATTTGTAGCACTCCTCACAGAAGATCAGAAGACTGGTTCTACTTTCTTTAAAGTTCTATTCATAACTGTAAAACACAAATTTTCACCATCATTTAAGAGAGTACTGAATGTAGATCCTGGAACAGAAATTCTAAGAACCACTCAGTCTTCATTTAATTTACTTTCTGATGTGGTTATTTCTGTCACAATGTCTATCTTTTAGTAATTCATGCATGAACTTGTCAAAAAAACTATTTCCACTTCTCACTAGTACAGTGAATTTTTTTTGACATACATATTGATGATAGACTGAATCTATAAACTATTTGGAAAAGTTTCAGAGAGTTGAAAATAAGAATTTTTTTTCTAGACCAGCTGTTTAGTGTAATTTTCTTATAAACCAAGAACTGACAAAGCACACACTAATTTTTCTAGTTTTGTTTAATATCCATTTTCCTGTTTGCACTTTCATACAATAAAACATAACGTCAAAGAATGTTATATTTTACTGCTTTTAGCCTTTAGGCTGTGATAAAAGAACAACTATATTTTTTCTAGCAATGATAGGCACATGATATTCTCTGATTAAATAAATCAAGCAACTATTGAGTATCTAACAATAAAGATGGGTCAAAATTCTGATCACTTACCTTGTTACCTGGAAGTGTTATTTATAATGACACGTTTTGTACTAATGCCCAGCATACAAAGTGTATTTAGGCAGGCAAAAAACAAGGAGCATGTATTTAGAATTTTTCTGCTATAATATCTGTTTTGGTAATATTGTAGAATTTTACCTACACTACCTTTTCTGATACTTAAAAAAAAAAAAAGCCCTTTATTCCATATTATAACTCCCAGAATATTTCCAGTGACTTACAGAAACTAAAAATGACAAAAAAATCTAGATAAAAAGTGATAACAGCTTTAATTGTTGGTGGCTTGGGACTTTAATAGCCTAGTATTATTTGTCCTTTATTATATATGCCTGCATAGCTTATCCAAAATGAGTCCAAATCTGTTCTGATTTGTTATTATTTCTTTTTTTTTTTTTTTTTAAACAGAGTTCAGATTGATCACAAAGGTGGAAACAGAAAATGAGTCTAGCTGGAAGCAGATACCTAAGAGGCAAACACCTAAGCTTACCCATCTGTGGGTATGCATGCCAGTAAAACTCAGTGAGTTTTTCTTGTGGAGCATATAATGTCCCATGCAAACAAGAAAAATGCATAAGCACAGCTAAATCTACATCAATTCTACATCAATATAAGTCCTTGTGAAAACATTTTTATGCTAATTGCCTGACTCACTATGGTATCATGTCAAAATGTAATCATCCAAATTCATCACTAGATCCTAATGTGTCACCAGCTGCATACATCAGCAATTGAGTTACATGAGCCATTCATTTGGCCTAGTATGTAATTTATGTAGTATTTATGTGATCTATATAAAACAAATTTTTTTTCCTAGGTCAGGACACTGTTGCAATGTTGATTAATGCTTTTGTTATTTAACATATTGATTATTGTAATTCACTACTTATCAGTTCCCTCATTACACGTTGCACAGGCTTGAGCTTACAAAAAATGCTGCTGCACATATCCCAGTCAAATTATAAAAGTTTAATAATATCACTCTGGTTTTAATGAAACTTCACTGCCTCACTGCTCATCCATGGAAAAAATATGGTGTTCACAATTGTCATTGTAATGTGTAACCTTTCTAAACATTTGCTGACTTATTGTGGTGAGTGACCTTTCTCTTTTGTTGCATATTAGTTTCTTGCTTATGGGGATATTGCTGACAACATTCAGGCAGTAAAAAAAAAATGTGGCTTGTTTCTTTTTGAGTTCCTTATGCAGCTGATCTGTTTTTCTTTCATATTGCTTTTTTAAAATCATCTTTAACCATGGCATTTGAAATATTTTTTCTTTTCCCAAGGAAGAGAAAAATTGCAAAGATTGATCATAGCCTTTGATAGTTATTTATTAACTTTAAGTGATCCCACAACTTTTTTGACCTATAACCTACTAGGAAGAATTTTCCCCCTGTTTAATGATATATTTGACTCTGAAAGCTGTGCTGAAATGCTTACATTTTCTCCTAGGAAGCTGAAAACTAAACTGTCCAATACATTTTAGAGTAATTCAGGAAATAAGATAATTTAAATGTTTCAATACTGGATTTTATGTTAAGGTTCACATTGTCTTTGAGAAAGAAATTATCAGCTGAACTTGGTTACTTGGTGCAATGGAAAGAGTATATAAAGAGGTAGGCAGGCAGGGAATAAAAAAGGTGTGATCTATTTTATAGGAGTTCTTGAAAAGAGCCATGTTTCACTTCTCTAAAGAAAAGGTTTTCACTAAAAGTAGAATATTTTCACTTATATTAATGGGGACAGTTTAGGAAAGGCAAATATTTAATGAAAAGTATTCTTCTGTGAAGTCTACACTCTGATTATGTTACATGGGATTTTATAGAATCTTTATATTTATGGAAAAACAGAGTATGGCAAATGCACAGCCTATGTTCCTGTTCTCCATAGTTCAGACAAGGTGCTGCTTAAAAAAACCATCCATAGGCATAAGAAATTCTTTAGCCAAAACTTTATGAGTTAGTAGCTGAATTTTATTGTTTTATGTCTTTATCATATTTTTGATTTAGCTCAGCAATAATTATCAGTTGAGGGCACTTCCTGATGATTAGCAATCAACAGAGAGAAGATGATGGCTGCAGGTTCAGCCACTGTTCATCTCTAAATTATGTCTGAACCAGGTCTGGTTTCATTATTCTAAAATTAATTCCCTTTCTTCCTTTAATTTACTGTGGATTGAGAACAGTGAAGATTAAATCCTCCCTTTGTATCCATCAGTGTGTCTGAACTAGCAGGCAGATACATGAGATGTAACCCAGAAGACATTGTTCTGCAGCTGACATGGGATCTGTTTTGGAGCATGTGCTTTTTATGGGACAGACATCAGAAAATGAAAATGGAAATTCTTACCTCTGTTTAACCTAATGTTCTTGGGATGAATGCTGATGAAATGTGTGCCTTGCAGAAATCTTTAAGGTCTGTCATTAAAAGTATGTAAAACAAAATGTGTTTTGACAGGATTAATAGATGTGCACATTCATCTGAAACAGTAAATTAAGTTCCAGTTAACTCTAATCCCATTCTGGTATTACTTTGATAAAAAAAAAAAAAAGAAAAAAAGAAGGAAGTGCAACATGATAAAAGCTAAAATCTGTAAGAGAAAAGAAAAAGTCTGTATATTTTATTTTTCTCAATATTTTCTAGTTGTTTGTTGTTTGTTTGTTTCAAGATTTTTTAGTGCAGGGAAAACACTACTGAAAAAAAAAAAAATCCAGTGCTAAAAATGGGCCAAAACATGCATAGACTTTGATGTAAAGGTGCACTGTTGAAAAAAAAATCCATTTTGAAGGTTTTGCCTCTCTGTGCTAGAAATGCTTTTGGAAAATTCAGTAGGAGTTAAATCGAAAAAATATTGTATACAAAATACTTCTGTGCCATTGTATAAACATATTGTGCAATATGATTTATTGGGTGCAAAGTATGAAATTCAGGAACTTTCATTGCTCATAATCAGATTTCCCACAATACTAAAGAGCAGGATGTGCAACTAATAGCAATAGGTTGTGCCAGTGACAGCAACTAACACGGATAAAGACATGGTCATATATCATAGGTTTTAGACACCCCCAAAGTTTACTCCACATGGATGCATTCCTGTATCACAACATGATAAATATCAGTTAGATTAATTTTTATCACCTTGGCTAAGAGAATTATGACTCACGATAGAAATCCATTAACCAAACTGTCCCACATCTGCATGCTTTGCTTTCTGTACTGCAGGCATCCTGGTACTCTAGTGTTAACTCAGATAATTAGCTCTGTGGTTTTAACCTTACTCTACAGGTCCTTGCAAGTCACTCTACTCCTTTGAAAGGAATCCATGAAAGGAACCAAGAAAAGCATCATGGAGTAGTGTAGGAAATCTTTTCAGAAGTCAGCAAATCCACTTATCTCAAGAACTGCAGGCAAAGAAATGAGGTACAAGACCTAGTCCTACATGTGCTGGATGTACTCCATAAAGGACACAGAAAAACTGAGATATCTGGTGTATTAAAGATGTGACACTCTGGAAGGCTGATACATAATTGTGTCTCTAATCTGTGGAAGCAACTAGATCTGGAAAGAGGTATCTGAAATTAATTTAATTCAGGCACTACCATTTCTGAAGCAGAATTCAACCATCTTAGGTGGGGTTTTGAGATGGAAGAAAAGGGCAGGCACAGTCACTTAAGCACAGTACTGGGGTAGAATCAATACAGATGTATTCGAATTAAAAAGGCTATACCATCTTTTAGTATTGGACTGCTACTCATTTTTGAAAAAAAAAAAATTATTTGTTGTGGAGCACACTGAAGTAACCCACTGCATATCACAGCTGGCTCATTGAGACATGAGAAGTGCTAATCACAGAAAATGGGTCTTAATTTGGGAATGACTCATTGCTGCAATTATTTTCGGTATAGTTCTTTTTATTTACAAGAAAAAATGTTAGCAAAAAATCCTTTAGAGGTGTAAGAGCCTGGCTATTGTGTGCCTTAAACCTTGTGTGGTGGTAAAACCAGCGTGGAAGGAGAGAGGTGTTGTTTGCTTCCAATGTGTCTGTGCTCCCCCTTTGGATCTTGGCAGAGAGGTTTTAACAAAAGGAAGAGAGAAATTCTGCATGGGTGGGTTTTTAATTAGTGCTTCTGCTGATTGTGCCGTGGAGGGGGTGGCTGGCAGGTGCCATACTACACCCAGCTCATGGGGCTCATGCAAAACACCACCACTGCCCATGGAAGTTGGGAGTGCCACCCACCTTTCTGCAAAATTGGGGTAATGGCTTCACTTGCTTTGAAAAAAAAAAAAAAAGCAAAAAAAAAAAAAAAGCATGATCTAATAATAGAGAGTTTTGTATAAAATTAAATAAGCAGTCTCATATAAATCCTACAAAGCTGTCAGCAGCTTTTCATTATTATATTTTCTCTCTAAAGCACAGTTAAGAGTTTTCGTTGCCATTAGTAACACTTTAAATACAAGGTCTGGGCCAAACTAATGGTCTTGGTAACCCCACAGATCAGTCAGTGTGAATCTGCTGAAGTTATTAATAATGTTACACCAAAGTGTTATACCAGGAGGGAAAATGAGATTCATGCTCTTAATGTTAAAGATGACCTCTGCCATGCATGTGCACTGTGAAAATCTGCAGCAATCTGATTTTCTGCCTGAAAATTACTGTAGAGACTTCAGTATCCGTGAGGCAGCCTCCTTAACTTTTCCTTTTAAAAATATTAGTTTGAAGGGTAGAAGAAAGATATTAAAAATCAAATCAGGACTGAACTAAGAATCTGGTATTACTTGTCTTTTAGCTTTAGAAATAAGCCACAGTTCAGAGGTACAGGGCCAGTTTGTTGAAGTTTGGTGGTTTCTGATGGCACAGAATCTGCTGACTGCATTTTCCATCACATTAACCTAAGGTTCTCTAGAGGGAGACAGAATCTCTGGTGCTCAGAAAGTGTCAGGCACAGGCAGATCTGTCATTTTTTTGCCTTGTGAGAGAGGAAAAAATATAAACCAAAACAAACTTGTTTGTGTGGTGTCTTCCTCCTGCACTGCCCATGGCACATCCCCAGCAAATACTGCAGGTCAGGTCTACCTCTGAGAAACAGCTCAAATAATTCCTAATTCACATTTAGAATGTGTAAAATGCATTAGAAAATAGTTATATATTTTTTTTTCTAGTGTAAGACGAGGCTTGAAATGCTCAGGGAAAAATAAAAAAACGGAAATTGATAATGTGCTGAACTGCAAAATTTTATATGTTTCCAGTGAGAGAAAGATACTGAGGGAGAAGATGGAGAGGTCAGGGAGCAGAGGGAGCAGCACTCCAAGCAACAATTAGCAGCTTAAGGCAGAATATGTACAAGGTAAAAGTTGTTATGGTGAAGTTACTGCTCACAAAGAAAACACAGAAAGTTTCCAAATCAGTGAAACATGAGCTCATTGTCAGGAAGACAATGAGACTGGACTGAAGAAAAGATCTGTTAAATTGGACAGAAGGTTTGCAATGTAAAACCTAAGAGGAAAATAAGAAAGATTAATCACGTGAGAGGAGAGATGGTAAGACAGTTTTGATAAATTATCAGAACTGTAACAGCAGAAATAGAAAGGAAATTATGTGGCTTATTTGTCTTAGTGAGGAATTAACTGGAGAAATTTAACAACAGTCTAGCATATTAGGGAATATGATGTTTGCATAATGTTTTTCTGTTTGTATAGCAACAATTAATAAAACTAGGAATAAAGGCTTATTTTCTCTTCTTATACTCCATACCTGTCAAGAACAGACTACAACACAGCATAATAACTGCACAGCACTATCTGTTCTCAATGAGCAAGGGTGGGGATAATTCATTCTCATGTCATGTATCACTCACAGCTGTCTGCTGTGATTGCAAAAGTCAAATTACCCCATCCTACATTCACACTAAGCCAAATTTATTTGGGAAGCGGGGGACAGAAAGTGGGTGTGTTAATAGCAGACAATTTGCTTCCTGAATATAGCTATGAGGTCAAAATGGGAACATTAACAGTCCTGCATGGTAGCTAGTGCTGTTGAATGTATAGCACAAATTATTTTATATCACTTATTCAAAGCATAGCACAAAAGAGCTTAACTTTATCTTATTATAGCAGTCTGTAACATCTTGTAATTTTCTGTGTACTTTTTCCTCTTTCTGATAACACAGTATGTCCCTAAGCAAGCATCTGAAAGAGTATTATTCTTGAACAAAATTGAGATGTGAGACAGATATATTAAAACTCAAAGAAAAGATAATTTTCAAATTATCTATTCATGCTACTTGGCCAATGCTCTCTGCTGTGCTATCCTGCATTCTGGAGACTACAGAACATTATCCAGAGTCTAGGTAGGGTGATATGCCTTTTGCTACCTTTAGCTGTATATAGAATTTGATAAAATAAAATAGAATAAAAAATAAAACAGTTTCATAGAAAATTAATTGGCCTTCTAATGTCTCTTCTGTTTCAGATCTGGATACTGTTATAACAATCAAGATTGTGTTCTTTCTTTCTTAGTATAGACTGTGTAGCAGTTTAACTCTCTGTAGGAGAATTGCTCAGAACAAAAGCTAGAATGATCACTTTTTCAGTTCTAACTTTTCAAAAAATTTTTTTACACTTCAATAGTAAAGTCATGTTTTACTCCAGATGATCTTTGAGCTCTTCATTACTACGTCACTAAGACTGGTGACAAACTTTTTCTGTGTAATACTATAGAAAATGTAGAAAACTGTCATATCTTGGTCCCTCTCTAGGATGCCCTCATAAAGGCTACTAAACTGAGGTTAGACTGAATAACTTGCCTGAGTCCAGTGTGTTTTCTTCCTTGAAGGAGTAGTTTAAAAGCTGTTGGTGCTAATGCCCATTTAAAGGAAGCTGGAACATCACTACTACGCTTCAGGCTCCGGCCTCCAAGATATAACTTAATTTTAATCCAAGATGTAGAGAATATATTGATTTACAAGGTTGATTTGGCAAGTAAGAGCTAGTGCTCTTTCTTGTGGGGAATTCTTAATGAGAGGCCTGTCTCCCACTTCCGTGGATCCTGCTCTTTTCTAAACAACGTGCAAGACAGCAAGAGGAATTATCAAAAAGATCTCTGCAGAGTAGTTCAAATATTCTCTTGTGAGCATATCACTTGATGAATAGTCACTGTTTATCATCACTGTTTACACAAAATGCTCTAAGACTCTTAGTTTTGGCAAAACACGACCATTTAAAGGACATTTAAAGTAGTAAGTGTTGTAGTATAGCAGCATTTCAGACATAGGCCTGAGTTTTAAGATTTTTCTCAATATGTGCTTAGAAGTTCTCTATTAGGGACAATTATCATGCTGACAGTATGAACAAGAGGATTATTTTTTTCAGTAGCATACCTTGAATAAGATTTGATGGAAATTACATGTAAAATTGTCCAAAGGTCAGAAAGACTGAATGAATCACATCAATAATTAGCCTGCAATAATAATATCCTTTTACTACTACTGAGACTCAGATTTTCTGAAATTTGTTGCTATTATTTATTTATGTTGCTCAACCACTACTGTGATACAATGCCAATCAAATGCAAAGTATGACAAATAGATTTCTAAATAATATGAATTCTTTCACCTAAATAGATGCGTTGAGCTTAGAAATAAAAAGGCTGTTTATAACAATAGAGGGATTTAATGTAAAAAATTATAAGTGTATTCCATTCTGTCAGAAAAAAAAAAATCATAGGAAGAAAAATTTTCTCTTGGGAGTGTTAGGACAGGATAGTTGAGGAAAAAATGTATTAGAACAGAAAAGTGTAATAAGATGCCAAGCATAATAATCAAAATTCCATTTTCCCCTGGATACACAAGGGTACAAAATAGTCAGCTGCTGTTGATTCTGTGATTACATTTATAGTTACCATTTCACTACAAGCTGTATTTTGAATTCTAAAGCAATTAAAAGAATGCACACATGATACATTCCATTTCTGCTCAAATGGAATGTCAACATTTTACTCTTTTACCCACAAAAAAAACCCAAACCCTTATCTCTGTTATATAAGAAAAAATTATTTCAGATATATAAAATATTATTTTAATTGTTTTTAGGTTGAGCAAGAAAAGACACATGTGCCTAAGTTAATTCTGTGATGGATTATTTTCATATATCTCCTACCTCCTTTTATCACCAAAAGTCCCTCTTCAATCAAGACAAGGTGCATGAAAAGTCATTTCTGGGTTACAGCTGATTAATAGGAGTGAGATAAGAATTGAAATGACCCTTAAAATGTATAACTTGTGAGCTCATATTTCTTTATATGAGAAAGCCCCTGGCTCAAGCTGTTCAATTACACTCACCTATATTAGCATGTTCCCCAGAAAAAGGTTTTATCTCAGGTAGGCAGAGCTTGAGTAATGTAAAATAATAGATTCAAATCAGAAATTGCACCTAAAGTCTTAATGGCATCTGTAAGTTCTAGCTTAATGCATTGCCAAAGTGTAGCTTCATTTAATGACAGACAGCATCATCTAGGCCTTGACTTAGTTTCTGAGCTTAGTTTCTTGAACACTAGCTTCTACAGGACCACAATGAAATTTTTAATCTAGAAGTAACAAATGTCTGAGGCTTGTTGCACACCAAAATCTTTCAAAAATATCTTGTAATATACACACATTAATATTATAGAAAGAAAAACAGGGCACACAAGAAGTCCTGGATTCTTATTCCTTCTAATTATTACTCCATTATCACTGAGAGTAAACTACTGAATATAGCCAAGAATATCTGCTCTGACTGAAACATCTTCCTACTACCCAGTTTCTCATAAGAATACATAATTTACTAAGATATAGATGAATTATTATTTGTAAAACACGTAAAAGACAGTTGTATTTTCACCATTTAAATGTAACATAAATGCAATAGGAAATTAAAACTATTAGTCTTTCTGGACATCACCCTTAGCTTAATTTGATTATTCAGATTTTTTTTTTAATGGATTTTACATTTTTCCCCCAAAGTGTGCTATCTTAGCATGCATGAGATGTATCATAAATTACACTGGTGAACTCTGGTACTCTGACTTTTTCAGTATGCATTAGTTTGCGTGCTTAGAAAGTATAATTTACAAAAATTAAAGCAGCATATTACATTTCCCTTTCATAAAATGGAGGGTGAAATGTATCTTCAGAAGCAAATATGAAGCTATACTCCAGACTCCAATGCTTTACTGTAGAAATGTTAGAAGTTCCAGTTTAATATTTGCTTTCTATGTAATCTACCTAATTAGTAGAACTGGAATAATTTCAGCAAAAGGCATCAAGGATAATTAAAGTTATTAAAAGTCTTAGGCATGAGAAGTATATTTATAGAGCAGAAAACATCCTAGAAAAGAAACAAATATGATAGACGAGGTAAGACAATTCATCAAGTAATTTGAAGATAGTGAACAGCATACAAGGGCAATAGTGAAGAGTGAATCTCATCAGATGTTCACTGTCTCCTCCAATAAAAGACTAAAATGCTCCAAATGAAACTAAAAGGTAATTCCTAAAGCAAAGAAAGGGAGTTGTCTCCTGTTCTGATATTCTACTGTGGCCTTTCCTCATGAATGTCTAAGCAGGCAGTGCTCTGACCTAGTAGAGTCAGTTCTAAATGGGATCTAGTTTGTAACAGAGAGTACATACAGAGTTCAGATCATTTGAGTTCCTTAGGTTTTTGGATTCTCGTTAGCAGGTCCCAGCTAAAAACTGTCATCCCAGAATCATAGAATCATTTGGTTGCAAGAGACCTTTAAGATCATCAAGTCCAATTGTCCACCCTGCACTGCCAGGGTCCCTAAACCATGTCCCCCAGCACCACAGAAGGCACAAAATATGGACATAGTGAGCTTATTTCTAAGTAGTTTTCTATTTCAGGTGAATTATGCTATCCATTATCAGCTGGATTGTAGTGCATTAAAAAATGCAATACAATATAATCTGTCAACCAGTATAATTAAGCAATTAGGTACAACCTATCATAAAAAATAATGGTTATATATTGTCCCCTACTTACTTTGACCTGTGAAGGAAAAGCAATGTAATGGAAGCTCAATGATATGTTCATAGTAGTGGTTATGTCATGGAAAGTGACATAAAAATTCCCTTGTAAGACTAGAAATAAATTTATGTAACAGGCATTAATACATTATAAAAATTGTGTTCAAACTGATGAAAATTATAGGAATGTGCTTGTGTATTTGTAGCATAATGTGAAAAGCTTTTAGATTCTAATAATTAAGATGTGAAGAAGGAAGAGTGAAATGTATGATTTGAACTGGAAATTAAAAGAAGCTAAAGAGAAAGCTACTTAGTTGTAAATAATTTAATGTAAGCTACTTGTCTGAAATCTAGGCTTGCTATACAGTCTTCGTAAAAAGCTGGAAAATTATAACAACTTGAAAATATTTTCTATTTTCAAACCCAAAGCTCTCCACTTAATAGTTTTGTTTGTCAGATTTTGCCCTCCAGGCTGCTGGCACAGGCCTGGGTTTCACAAAGTACCCTGGATGCATAGAGCACCTCAGGTACCTAAGAAGAGGTATGAACTACATTAATGATTACTTCAGAACATACTACCACTTCAAAGTGCAAGTTAGTTTCCCCTCCCACACCAGATGACACATCATAAAGCAAAACTGAAAAGCACTATTGATGAAAGAACCATTTTATATCTCTATGATTTTTTTTTTTCCCATTAATTTACTTCTATTCCTGGGGGACAGCTGCCTAGATCACAGCTCTCCCTAGGAACAGTACTGTCATGACTTCAAAAGTAGTCAGGAAGCTTTGAACTTTAGAAACAGTCATTTCCTTCTTAGCAGACCATGAACAAAGATAAAGAAATTATTAGAATCTATAGCACATATACATATTAGAATGATACAAAATTAAGATTTTTTACTAGAGAATTCAACAGCAAAACTAGGTTAATCTACATACTCATATGATGAACTTTTAATTGCATGTACCCAAACATACCCACAACCTTATTTATTTAATGCTTCCTCCATCTTTGTTCTGCTCTAAGTGGTAAAACTCATCAGGAAGAAAAAAAATCACCATCTACCAGGATACTCTGACTCAGTGTTTCATCTCTTCTTTATCCTTCACCCATTTTTATCTTGAAGACTTGTCAGTACATTTGAACTTGGTCAAAAGCTATGGCAAAGCAATCTTTTTGTCAAAGTAATGCTGTTCTGCAGAATGCCTCCTTGTCATTAAATGATATTTATTTTATTTTTTTACCAAATTTAGTTTTATATTCTATAGTGGCTTCCTATTTATCTGTTTTCCTTGAGAGTGGGATTCATTTAGTCCCATTTTGGCTATCTGCATGGTAAAGATCTATCTATGCTTAACATCTAGATCTCTTGAAAGACAATGGAAGGAGATTAACTTCCACCAGGAAGGGATTCACATGATGATAGATAGATAGATAGATAGATAGATAGATAGATAGATAGATAGATAGATAGATAGATAGATAAAGATCTCTCACCATTGACTGAGGAAACCTAATTACATTGTTGATAGCTAGTTCAGATTCCACAGTCTTTTTGTTGGCTAAAGTTAAGGGAGAAATATCTACCCTAAATATAGATTTTTTTTTATTTTTTTTTTTGTCACTTATGCTACATTAAACAATCTGTGGTTGGAAGTGCAGGAATCAGAACCCATTATCTGTGTGAGCAGTCACATGGAAGATACTTGACCCTGGTGGCACAAAAAGGAGGTTGTTGCTTTGTCAAACACTAACCTATATTTACAAATTCCTCCGTATCTTGTATTCTCCTTTGTACTCAAGGACACTTTGACATTAATGAATGGCTGACCAACTCTCATGGACACCCCACACCACCATCCCATGATAGCTAGGATGAATTTTCTCCCCTTCTACTCTGCGCTGGTGAGGCCCCATCTGGAATACTGTGTCCAGTTCTGGTCACCCCAGTTCAAGAAGGACAAAGAGCTACTGGAGAGAGTCCAGTGCAGGGCACCAAGATGCTGAAGGAAGTGGAGCATCTCCCTGCTGAGGAGAGGCTGAGAGAGCTGGGACTCTCTGATTTTCTTAATTTCTGCCACAGACTTATGACTATGACAAATGTACAAATGGTATCAATTCAAGGATTCCAGAGTCTTATAGTAAAAAATATTCACATTTTCTGAAAAAAATATTTTATCCTTCAGATCCACATGCGAAAAGTTTCCAGCTTTATTTGCAATAAGACATATTCGTGTCAGAAATCAGGACAAACTTTCTAATACTATGGATATTGAGGATCAGCAATAAAACACCTAAGTCACCTAAGTCTCTCTCCCTTATTCCCTTTCTCTTCCCACTTGGGAAGGGAGAGGGTTTAACAGAGAGCATCTGTAGGCCTAGTGGACTGCTTTGACCCTAAACCTTAACATACTGTAATTATATAATAACATACACAATAATATGTAATAACATACAAATATTATTAATATAAACTAAAATAAATTGTAAGATAATAAAAGAGACAAACTTCAAGACATTGTTTTGACCTGGATTTTGGAGAAGCCTTCTGAAAACCACAGAAAATTCTGCCCCAGTTGTAAGGAGAATGGACAGCCACAGAGTTCTGATACTAACACAAGGCCTATTTATTTGGTTTAAGTACAAGTAAATTTGCTATTTCTTTTTTCCCCACTTCCCTTAGTATAGGTAGCAGCTGCACTTTCTTATGAGTTACATGAACCTGAAAGAACCTTCTGGACTTCTTCCAAGGAACAAGGACATATCCAAAGAAAGCATCAAAGTCTTAAAAATATGTGCATCATGCATTTCTGTGCTGAGGACATCCAAAAAGAAACCAGTCATCTGAGTTTATTTTTAACTAGCACAGAGCCAAGTTTCTATCTCACTGAAGTTAATGGTTTCTGTTGACTCCAGTGGCACAAAGATTCAGTCAAATGAAGTCTTTCAAATGCACACTTACAAAGAGACAGAAATCATTTCACAATGGCTGATTACTATAGAATTTCTTCTACACAGAGAGCAAGGAACCATTCCATACTACTGGAGGTTTTTTCTTTCTGGTGATACGCAAATAAATTCAGAAACATAAATAATCTTCTATTCTGAAATCTCATTGCTTATTTGGAAAATGATCTTGCAGTCTTCAAGGATTTATTTCTGCAAGATACTGATTCTCCCCCTGCCTTGACTCACACTGTCATCGTTAGGATGAGAAAACAGTCACTGACAGATTAAAAATTCTCTAATCCTAATAAAGACAGTGTTAAGAGTGATGAGAAATTATGCAAAAGAAATTGTACCTGATCAATTGATCAAGGTATTGCAGATTTTAAAAAATAAAGTGGTATTGCACACATTTTTTGTAACAGATTTTTCTAAGTTGCTTTGGACAAGATGACTATATAAAAATATATAGAATTATCTTTGCTAGCTGATTAATAATTTCTCTTCCACTCCAGTTGGAAAAAAATGAGAGCAATTTTTGTCCTCTATCTACATTCCTTGTATGCTGTAGATTAATTTCTGCAATGGCTATATTTAAGGATGAATCCTTCAAATTGCTGTCTTGTGTCATGGTATTCTACTGACACTTCTCTTATTACTGCAAACCAACCCTAAAACATTTTGTAATAATTTCTTCTTCAGTAAAGAGCATGAAGTTAAACTGTTTCTAAAAAAAAGCACTGTCAGGTAATCCCACCAGTGGTATCACTGAAGACAGGATTTTAAACAGTGAAAGGGAAATCATGGTATGTAACTTACAAGTAACTACTAATACATTTTAGGTTTTAATATTTAATTATGGATGGGTGTCAATCAACAATTCAGTCCCCACTGTACTAAACAGGCAGTCCTGCCTGGGAAGACTTAATTTAAAGCTCTTGTCTTGCACATCTGAATTCTGGGTCTGATAGTTGGAGTTATGAAACCATTGTTCAGAATCCCATGAATAATTCAAAACATAGATTTGTTTGCAGCAAGCAGCCCAGAGGCAAGAGTTCCTGAATTGCTTTTGTAATTTTCCATGAAGAACACCTGATTTTGCCAGGAGATAACAAGGTGAGATAAAACTCACTGGTTCAGGCTTTTCAGTTCCCCTTCATATCTGGAATGAGATTTCCATATCCTCTGACTCTGCTCCTAGAGGGTTGCTGCTACAGAGGTTGAACTTTAGACTTGGAAATTCAGAATGAGCTTGAATATATCACCTCTGGCTGTAGAGGTGCTGCTATCCTGCATCATTCTTCTAGGTGAAGCTGTAGTCCCAGTCATTGAAGCCTGTTCTAGCTTTGCTGGCTGCAATCTTAGTGTCAGTTTGAAAAGGTATCATGATTGTGCAGACATTTGAATTCTCCAAGCAATTCAAACAAAAGTTCCCCTAACATAATAGAGTTTGCACTTCCACAGATTTGAGATTCATTCTCTCAGCATTAGTCTTCTAAATATTTGTTCAAGTAAGTTTGTCTTAGTCATATATCATATGGACCATTGATAAATTTGCAACAGATAAGGACAAAGAGTAGGAAAAAAATTACATAGCAGCATTTTATATCTTACAGTTAAGGTTCAAAAATAGTAAATAAACGATGGTCAGAGAATCAAGAACTAGGAAAAAATGCACTCTAAGATGAAGCATTATCCTTCCAATATTGCTTTTAGCAATGATTTCACACATAGTGTCTTAGAAAATGAGCTAGATTTTTCTTCTAATTTACATCTGAATATGTAACCATAACAAAGAAAAACATGCAGAGGAAGAAATAAGCTTCATTGGCTCTACAGTAGTGGAAAACTCAAAACCTGCAATGCAAGCTGTTAACATCAGCTAACGTTTGTCTAGGTGGCCTCCAGTAAAATGCAAGCTGGACTCATCACCACATATCTGCCTGCCAGAAACTGCTGTCACTGACACATCCTATAGAATTTTCTTCTTTCAACTGGCCATGTGGCTTTTTTCCACTTGAACAATACTATGGCTTACAGCAGAAAGACAAAAAAACAGGTTCCTGTTATACCATGGGGATTATTCACATGCTGCTATGTTTGATTCACAGTCTGAAGCTCATTTGATTGATTTCAATGCCATTGATCCAAAGAGATATTACTCTAACAAAGCAGCTTCACCACCTCAATGGGAGCTGCTGGGAACAGATCTCTAGCCATGAAGAGTCACTTATCCTGTGCTGCAGCTGAAGAAGGGTTATGAACTAGTGTCATATAGGACAACTGAAAATAAAGACCAGTACACAAGTGGAAACTATGCATAATCTCCTTTCTTGCCACAACAGAGGAATGCAGTCAGCCAAGACTGGATGGATATACTGCCACAGTAGCTTAACTGCCACGGGGTTGTAATCCCATGGGAAGTTACCAGGCACTTAAGTAACCTTTGGTCAACACATGGAAAGCCAACAGTGACTGATGAATGCTCTCTAGATCTTAGAATTAAAAGTCAGAATCACTGCCCTTTGGAAGTCGAGACTGTTCCTTGCATTCTTCACTTCTTCATCATGTTGTGTTTTAAATGGTTCAAAAATCAAAACTTCCATCAGCTCCTTCAGGAAAATATTCTGGAGACTGATGTCTACCAGAGTTGAGGAGGTTTTTGTGTTCTCTGGTATTTTTCCCTTGCTGACATTTTTCTTTCAGTTTAAATAGGAGTGACAATTGCTGAATTACTTCACTACAGTATGTATACACTCATTTGTGGCTCATTTCCACTCCCATTAAGCAGGGTTTTCACCACCCTTAAGTAGAAGAAAAGAAAATATTTGCAGCTATTTACAAATGCAACATTTAATGGCATTATAACCCTGCCTGATCAAAGCTTTTTGCAAGATATTGGATTTCTTGTTGAAAGTCAATTTTACAACAAAATAAACACCATAAATATAACTGGTTTAGTTTTCAGATGTAGTTATATATCATACTACTCCTCAGGGGTGAAAAACATAATGTGTGTAAATAAATTTAGATACACAGCAACGGATTTTCCAGTGACTATACAATTAAGGCTATAAAAGACTGCCTATATACAGCTACTGTGGAAGCCCCTTGCAGGCTCATAAACACAACTGTATTTTGTTTTTCTTGTTTGCTGTAATACTTGTCTTTTTGTAAAGCAAATAAATTATTCAGTGTCTAAAAAAGTTTGTAAAATATTGAGAAGTACAATAATTAGACTGTACTGACCCAAATTTGCATTAGAGAAAAAATAAACATTGCTGAAGTAAAATACATCCTATTTATTTGATATAAAGACTTGGGAACAAAGTCAGTAGTTTTAGCATTTTGGTTGCCAGTTCTTTTCTAAGATGATCACCTGGTGTCTGAAACAAGTGCCTATTAGAGTCTCTTTGCTTCCTAAACAAAATATTGATACACACTGTTTTCATTTGGGATTAGGACTGTACCAAGTAGGCACAGGGCAAAATTTTCTTTGGTATTAAGGGACACTTCACTGCATTGTTTCAGTTTTTTACTGTCACCAAATTGTCTAAGTGCTGGAATTGCAGGAACTACTCAACTTTCTGTTCCCTGTTCACCTGAGAACGTGCAAGAGGAGTGATTGTGGCCTTATAGCAGCAGATCAGAGAGAGAAGGCTGCTGGGCACTGTAAGCACAAGAGTGGTAAGAGAGGGCATGAAGATACACAAGCACTAGGAGCAGAGCTCTAGCACTGCAAAAATTCCAAGATGTTTTAAATTGTATTTTGGAATCAATGAATAATAATGTATAAAACTATCTAAATAGACAACAGTAGATAAATATTAATAAACTTAACTTCACTCTGCAGTATGAAGTGCAGAATTTTTTCAGTAGTTGTTCAGAGCCATATTTTACTCAGGCTTTACATGTAAAATTTCACAGATTTCTCTGAGAATTAAAAAAAAAAAAAAAAAAGGTAGGCTTTTTGAAGTAGAAGAGGAAATATTTTCCTTCAGTCACATAAGTTATGCAAGTGCAATAGCTAATAACCAAGGCTGGTCAATAGACTCCTGTTAAATTCATTTAGCAATACAAAAATGCATTTTCTGGTAAAAATATCTGCTTTCAACAGATAAATTGGTATTCTGTTAGCAAACCAAGTATTTGAGAAATTCCTTTTGTGTGATAATATAGAATATTTTCTCTGAAAGACAAAAATAAACCCTTCAACTAAATAGTGTTATTTTCTGCTGTGAGCTATCATTTTTAATTGAGTTGTAGCTCATAAATCAAGCATTCATTAAGAGGAGATAAAGAGATTAATTATGTGAGGAGTCAGACTGGAAAGTCTATCAAAATAGCAGAATAGGATTGTAAAACCTAGGCAACAATTATATCAATGCCTTCATTTGGCATGTGACACCATTTTGAAGAGAATACTTTGACACATTTCAGTTCAGGATTAGTTACTGAAAAGTAGAATTTTTTTCTCTTTGGAACTGTGATCTTTCAAGGCACATTGAAATCTGTTTTAATATTAACCACATCCTCCCTCCCCTTTGAATCTCTCCTTATGTAATGCACATGTTTACAGTGCCTCACCCCCCAAAGGATGCAATTTGTGTTTATTAAGACTAATATTCCTTATTATCAGTTGAACTATCAACTCAAATGTCTTTGGAGTCTTGCTTTGCTTTCATTAGAGAGGCTCAGGGAGCCTCCCAGGTTAAATTTGCTGATGGTCTGAGTCTCAGATTAGATCTGTAACACAGCTGCCAAACGGAGGCACTTTCAGAGCCAATACTGTAATTAACATAGGTCTGTAAAAAAATAAATAAATAGGAGACTGTGTGTGGGTGTCATTATTGTGATGTAGCATCATTTCTTGCATTACACTGATAATCCTTGCCAAAATAGTCTTTTGGAGGATTCCTAGAAAGAGATACTGCTTTTTGTCTGTTCTGCTTCTGATTTTATTACTTTAAAGACTTTCCATAATGTTCAGTTCCCCCTTAAAAAAGATTTAAAAAGAATATTAGCCATAATGAAGCTTCAGGAACATTTAGGTAAGAATATATTCCCCACAATGAGCAAGGAGTGCACAAGACCCTGCTACATAATTTTCTGTCCAACTTTGAAATGATAGTTTGACTTGCTACAATAGGAACAATAAGCTCCGAGCTTTACTACTCCCAGAAGACCAAAGGATTTATTACTGAAGTGAAGTTGAATCATGTACTGAAAATACTGTAATCATCATTCACAAATTTGGTTGTCATCTACTGATTTTTAAGACTTTTTTTTGTTTGGTTGGTTTGGGTTTGGTTATTGTTGGTTTTTTTTTTTTTAAGTGGGAGGAAAATTGGATTAAAGACCCTTTGAGAAAGGAGAAAATATAAGCATTGTTGGTGCTAACCAAGTTAAGAATAATTAAGAAGAAAATTATGATTGAAAACTATTATTTTATGTGGAAAACTGAAGAAAATATGACTAAACATTAAGTACTGTTTTGTGATAAAAGTTGACTAAGATTTTCAAGTTAACATCTGCAAGAAAGCCCCAGCTCAGAATATCAAGATAAGACACAAAGTATTAGATAAACAGTAAGTCTAGCTACTAGACACAGTGGGGGAAAAAAAAAAGAAAAAAAAGAAAGAGATCATTTATAACATTTTCAAAACTGCCAAAGTGATAAAGAGTCTGAAGTCACAATATAAAAGATTTTCCATCAGCTTTAGTGGAAATCAAGTTGAAGTACATGAAGCAAAAAACAATTAGAAGTACCTTCCTCCTCCGGGGCTCCTAGTGCATCCCAGGTTTGGAATGAACAAAGCTCCAGAGGACAGCTTCATAAGAAGTTGCTTTTTATTCAACATTGGTCCCATTATACTGTGTAATAAATAAATACAGAGAATGAAATTAATTTATTTCTAGATTCAAATGTATCTTCTCAAATGCTGAGCTTTATTTTTAAGACAGCTTTTCAGAACTGTCATGCTGAAACCATGCCTTTTGAGCAAAATGAGAACCTGCCATCGTGGCAAGTTCTTATTTTCCAGAAAGTAAAAGCAGGAACTGAAATGCACAAAGAATAGGTGTTAAACTAAAGCCTAAAGACCCCACAAATCTATGTTTTTTTTCTATTTATTCCCATAAGAAGTAAAAAAAAAAAATAAATAAAAATCTAAATACTAATGAAGTTATTACCTTCCTTGAGACAGGTTTCACCTGTGCTTATTATTACTTCTCTATAAATCTAAATGCTAATCTTTATATAGTGTAATATAAAATAACAGCAATGTAATAAATTCTACACCTGCAAAGGCTAAATTTAACTATTTTCCCCAAAAGCAAGTTAAGTTACTGGGACCAGCAGTTTATTTCTGACCTGATTTTTTTTCTTGTAGTCATCATGTTTTGGATCGTTGTTTTTTGTTGGGTTTTGCTTGTTTTGTTTGGAAGAGAAATTGTTGCTATGACATGAGGGTCAGGCCTTAACTGCTCCCATGGTTCAGGACTGACTGATTATTCTGAGCTTAAATGAGCAGCTGTCCATGGAACAAATGATCCACTCAGCTGATCAGAGAGGAAAACACCCTGTTTTTAACTTAGAATAATAGCTTGTGTTTATTATATTTTAATATAATATTAAATATAATGGGATAGTCATAGTGCTGATCACTGGCTTAAAACTATCTTAATAACACAACCAGTTACTACACAGTTATACAGCATTAAGGTTAAGAAGCAATAAAAGCAGAGTGCAAGTCAAACATTATAAAACAATTAGAACACATCATACTGAATAATAACATTGAAGCTCAGAAAACATACTCCATCTCTATCCAAAGCCAACTTCACTGATTCATAGTATTCCAGAGCTCCTTGACAGACAGAAGTTATAGAAGGACTGATGTGCTATTAGTTGCATGTAAAATGCTGATTTTACCAGGCAGGCAACAGCTTTGCAGGTGTGGTGAATTTGGTTTTTACTTGCAGTTAACAAGAGGCATTCCTGTCCTATTAAATCCTCCCTGCTTATTTTTAGAAGCCTCTCATGCTTATTTATGCAGTGCTCATCAAGGTGTGAAATTAAAGCATGAATTGATCACTATGTGAAAGTGAGGTTCACAGAGTTAATTTATGAATAAATGATAACAGGGATGGTGAATGCATTTAAGGACTCTGTGCAACCTGCTGAAATAAACTACTACTATTATATTGAGGACTGAAGGTAATGTCTGTCTGGGATTTTCTAAGGTCAGACAAATATGGGCAAGTTACTAAATGCAGTCAGTTAATTGTGTCTTGCTGAGATGGCTAGTATAAAATAATATTTAAACATAACAGGCAGGATTGCAGAAACTCAGTTTTTGGTGTCAGAGATGTATCATTTGAAGACAATGTTTTAAGCTATAGTAAAAGGTATACAGTTAAACTACATTTACATCAGTGTGTTAGGAAAATAAGTGTTTTACCTTCTCAAAAAAAGGCATTCTGGAGGAAGAAAGAAATGTAGAAATCCTGTGATATAAGTCTCATGTTCCCAAATAAACTGGATCACTTTCATACAACTTGGGCTCAAAGAGACTGTGAACAACACATGGAGTCAGGAGCAAAATGATACAGAAAAAAATAGAATTATAACATGGAGGAATACTGCAGCTAAATGCTCCATTAGACCTGAAATCCTTTGGAAACTCAGAGCATCCAGAAAAGATTTAAGCCATACACAAGATACTAGTAGGAAGACAATTGGAAAGTAGCCTAATTTCTGATAATGGAAGGTTCTGGTACACTTAATACATCTAGGCAGATAATTGTGCGTGTCAAACCAATTTTGGTGGAGGTGGGATACATAGCATGGTAATGTCTGACATGATTGATAGTTTTGCACTTTGAACAGGGTGGTGGGCTTTTATGGCACTATAAGTGGCTATTTTACAGCCCTGAGTAAAAGGTATTATGTGGACATGACAATAAAAACATTTAGGATAAAGTTGGTCTCCTCATCCTCAAAATGTTTCTAAAATGTGCTCTTGCTTTCTCTTCTGAGATGTTCCATGAGTATCTGATAAGCAGAACACATTAAGTAATAAAGTTATGGAAAAAGTGGAAAATTAGAGGTAGATAGTTCCTCAGAAAAATTATGCTTAAAAATTATTATTATTTTAATTTCATTTTTTTAATAGCTCCATTTAGAAATATATACATAATGGAAATTAGAATTTTGGTTATAAATTCACAGTAGTTTATTTGCTGCTATTTTAAGTGATAGGAAAATCCTTTAAATTATTTTTTTTTTTGGTACCAATTTTGAATGGAAACTTTTAAAAAAATGTGAAATGTGCAAAAAATACACTGATATTTCAACAAAGTAGTAATATAATGGGTGTCAAGGTAACAGCTGAGTTGAAACCTTTTCTAAAATGCTGTTATTTTTCAGAGAGAAAAATAAATAGGGGATATGGTATCAAGAAATGCGAGTAGGAATGGATAAATGAATGAAATGTTATAAAAAATATTAAAAAAAAAGAGGGGGACAAAAGATAAAAGAAGTTATTTTGTATTACAGCTTTGTGTGATTAGTACTGTGCAGTACATTGGTGAACTGATAACCAAAGACTTCTACTTTATGTCATATTATCTGGTAAGTTTGGATACTGGTATTTAACATATCTGATAGTTCTAATTTTATTTTAATGCAATGGTTAGCTGTCTTTTGGCTGGAAGCAGGCATGTGTCAGCTGAAAGGACAAAAGTCCTTTCTGCTAGGACTACATTTATTGTACTTTTTATATCTGAAAAGAAATGAGATGCTGTAAGTTTATTTAAAACCAAGCAGGTTCCTAGACGTAAAAATGAAAATGTGATCAGCTCTATTTGCCTAAGTTGTACATACTTTACATTTTAAAAGATTGTAATCCTCTGTGTACTATTGTTGTTTCATGTAAAAAAGTACAGCTTGGTGCACAATTAAATCATACAGAAAAAAAACATTAAAAGCTCTAATGTTGCCTTGTATGCCTTGTGAAATAATGAACATGTTCTGTTCACAGCCTCGACCATTATAATGTTATTACACAGTCATTAAATTGAAGCTGTTATTCCACTGCTAAAACAACTGATCAATATCCATTACCATTCAGTGATGGTTTGAGCCAAAATGAGATTATATTGCAAATGAGCCACAGACGAGGTAATGATCCCTCCACTTTGATATATTTAAAGGCATTCCCTAAAGCAGACAATTTCCATAAGATAGAGTTCAACTTTGCTATCAAGTCTTAAATCTAGGCAAATAAAAATGTACTTTAATTATAAAAAGCCTTACCTAATATGGTTTATAATGAAATAATAGTGTCCTAGGCAAAGAAAACCACAGTTGGATCAATGAAATTGTTTCTAGTTTCTGCCTACTGAGGCTTCCATGTTCTGTAGATATAAATGCTGTGTTACATTGAGCTTGGGCCTTATCAGATAAATTAATCAATTGATATTGGTGAGAAGTGTCTCAGTGAGGTAAATTTTAGAACTTGTCTAAAAATAAATAAACAAAGCAAGGAGAGATCTCCTTAGAAGGTTTTTTTTGTGTTTCTTTCCTATGAGATCTGTGATAATCTCATTTTCCTCTTATCACTTACAAAGTCCAGCAGGACATCTTCCAGGCTGTGCTTGAGTGGTTCCTTCAAGGTCCTCTCAGTCATTGTCTTGAGGGATCCAGTATTTGCTATAATCTGTTATCTCTGTCACATTAGCATGTCAGGGTGTTTATTATTTATTGAGGATTTTTTCTTTTATGTTAGCCAGATATCCTCACAGGACAAATGTCCTTACCTCCAGATATCCACATATCCTTACACTATGCAGAATACAACATTATTCAAATTATCTTATATTTTTTTTCCCCTCTGTTGAAGCAAAAGGCTTCACAAATACAGATTTAGACAATTTACTAGCATATATATAGCATAGTAATATATTGATATAGTATAGTAATATAGCATATCTTATTATTACAGCTCAAGTTCATTTTCCCTTTCCCACTTGTTTTTCTGCCATTTTTGCCAGAACTCCCTAAATGGCTTTTGTTTCATCATACATGGACAAAATGCTCATCTTCTTCCAAATAGTCCTTTTGGAACTAGAACTTCTAATTAATTTTCTTTTGAATTCAATCTCCAATGATTTTGAATGTACTTGTAGAATGTTAGTAACACTGCAGTCCTCATTAATGCAGAGCAGGTTAAAAAAAAATAAATAAATGGCTTTTTGACAGTATAATGATTATTTGGAAGGAATAAACACTGTATCAGGAATGGACTGAGGCAGACACAGTGCATGGAATTAGTGATTTCACTGCTGTTACACTACAGAGAGAAAGGCTGACCTGCTAAGCTGTGCCACAGACCCACCTCCCTAAACATATTCTCATTTTTAAGTTCCATGGCAGAAGGGTGTACAGCAGCAAGAACAATTGGATCATAGTCTATGGCTACTGCAAGATATTATAATAATACCAACAATAAATAATAAACAACAGCAATAACCTTGCATCATCTGGCAGCTCAAAGGCATATTTAATTCAAAAATAAATAAATCGTTGTGGAGAGACTCTTACAGCCCCTTCTATACTACTCTATTCTGCTTCATTTAATGTAAAGTACGTATCCCAGCCTGACAGCCCTGACAGCAGAACTGTCAAAAGATTTAGTGGAATTGTATGATTTTCTTTCTCTGATCAAACTGAGAACTGACTTGTCTTGGCAAATCTGTAATGAGGTGTTGAATGTTGACAGAAGAAGGACACAAGGGGGAGAAGTGCAGGTCCTAAAAGCTGTCTAATCTAATGAATATTATAATTCTTAATGAGTTTTGTCTTGATTTTTTTTTTCTTGCATTGTTGTTTGTAGGGAGTCTTCTAGTCTCAGTTTATGTATTCTATATGATTACATTCATTGCATCTTAGCTTTCAGACATCTGAGGGTTGGCACTGGTAGCAAAACTAGATGCTCCTATTTATAACAACTGTTTGATCAATAATGTATTGCAGATGCACAGCCCACAGGACGTTGTTTTGAACGTACAAATAGGATGCCTTCCCACTGCACATGCTCTGTGATAGCTTCCTTTGCAATGCCTAGCACTATTCCACTTGAACAGAGGCCAATTAAAATCTTGCTGTTTAATTGCAGGTCATTAGAACACCACCAAAGGTTAAGTTATTGCAGTTACTGACATATAAGTGGTAAATAAGCAAAGCTTGAACACAAGAAAAGAAGTGGGATGCTGTTTTTATAGCATGAAAATAATAATTTTACTGCAGTCATAAAGAAACTTCAGTTGTTATTTTAGAGATGAACTCTCATTGGCTTGGGCTGTGTGTAGCAAAAACATGAAGAAAGGATTTGAAAAGATTGAAGTGAAAGAAGCTCTTAATTCACTTTTACTCCCCCCTGCCTCATTAAGACTTCCTGCACTGAAGGAAAAGTGTAGGTGAACTGATTCTGCATATCATATCTTCTATGATATGAATGCCAGCTGAACAGAATCAGATTTTGTCCATATTACTTTGTCAAGTTCAGTCGGTACAAATGAGATTAATTTCCAGTGTAATTCAACATAATGTAGACAGCAGGCCTATTTAGATTGGATGTTATTAAAATGCAAAATAAAATTACTGAATTATATTTAACAAGTAGTAATCAACAGTAGTCAATGAATGCCTCAGCTTATAAAAAAGCCTATGAGCCCTAAGATACATACATATTAATGTTTTCCTTTTAATAAATGAAAACACAATTCAAAACCCTTTTTCATTTTCCTTTCTTCCCAGGAATAACCTGTCTTCATCATTACATTGAGGACTTAAATTAGTATTAAAAGTCTTTTTGTAGATATTAATCTGTTACTTGCTGAGTTGGATGCAAGAACTGTTTGGTAAAGTTGTACTGCTTTGGTTACACAGAAAGATGTAACCATTTCTTTTAGCTTTAAAAGCTAATAATATTACCTTTCATGACATTACATACATATACATCACAGTCAACATATTTTTTTCAAGACAAATTACGTTAACATAGAAAAAAAATCATTTTAATTCTTTCAGAAGCTAGGCAAAAAGCAATTATACTAAACTAAACTTTTTGCTGTCATTTTAAAATTTAAAGTATTTTTCATTCAGTCAGTTTTGTTTATTATTATGCACTATCTTGCATGACTTCCTTTGTCTTCATAACTTTTCAGTCATTCCATCAAAACCTCATATAATCCATTCTACTCAACAGATGTTAACTGAATGGCCAATTCTGGTGTTTGAGAAAAAAATCAGAAAATAATATTTTTTCTGATGATTTTCATATATAGTTGATTGTCATATCTGTCTTACAAACACAGAAAATTACATAGGTGAAGCTAGTCACCCTTCTTAATAAAGTCAATATATTAATGAACATTAGTTAATTCCTGTCAGAACTTCAAGTCATTCAATTTCATGGGTGACTTAGTCTAGGTGATCCTGCTCTGGCAGGGGGGTTGTACTAGATGATCTTCTAGGTCCCTTCTAACTCCTAAAATTCTGTGATTCTGTTATTTGTATTTCAACAAATACATAATCTGTGTTGATGTATACAGAGATTTTTTCATTAAATATGAGAAGATTTCATTGCAAACATCATTCTGTAGACAATACAGAATTGGTGGCAATATTTCCCTTTGCATCCAATAAGGGGTGGAAGTTCTCCTTGGCTCTCTTTTTGTTGATGATGTATATAAATAATGTATATAAAGTTGAATTATGTTAATAATGGTCTCATATGTTTCCCTGGAAAATTATGTAAATGTATCCTTTGCTGTTTATTCCTGCTGTTTTCCTAAAAGACCTTTTTATATTCCTGAGTTAGCTATATGGTGGTTTATATCTGTCACATTTTGGTGTATAAAGTGAAAAAGCAAACTTCTTATTCATCTGGGTCTTCTTGCCTTCTGAGCACATCACTGATGTATGTAGTATTGTCTGTGAGATAACACCAGGTGATTGATGGTACTTTTTTCCTACCTAAATGCTGTGTTATAAGTGTTTAGAATAAAATTAGTTTTACTAATGGAGTTTACTGGAGTATGAACATTGCTGCAGAGGGTACTAACAGTTTTTTGACAGTCCAATCCTACTCCAACTGAGGTAATTGAAAAAAGTCCCTTAATTTTCAGAGAGGTAAGTATAGGTCAGAAGAAATTCAGGATAGAAAGTTATACAGTATGAATATAAAGTGGCTAGATTCCAGTATCATTTATATTTTACTGGTATAACAGTCAATATTACTAGAACTGTTCCCAATTACATTGATATATAAAACCAGATTGGATCTACAAAGATTAGATTAAGACTGATTTAAAACAATCACTTGGAGCATTACCTGATTCAGTAATACTTGCTCATCAATATAAAGTCTAATTTCTGCACCATTACCAACATAGGCTAACAGATAAAAAACTCAGTCCAAAGCAGTAAGGTCTACAATTTTTTCTGTGTCATAAGATTAATCATTCTGGAAGATCACATTACAATTTTATGCATCCATATGTCTCTTGACATGTCTCTGAGGAACTGGATGTTTATTAGTTTGACTCTAAGTGAATAGGAAAAATTGCTTTTTTTTTTTTGAGAACTTGATCCCCTGTAGTACCATGTGCATTATGGAAATGTCAAGGGCCTTGAATAGCCATTAAAGTCAGAAGCTTGAAAGGTTGAGTCATATAGACATTTATTTTATAGCAATTAATAACCTGAGAAATTAAGTCACTTATATAATATACATCTTAATTAGAAGCAATTAATAACCTGAGAAATTAAGTCACTTATATAATATTCATCTTAATTAGAAGCCACCTTGCTTCAATTTAATTACTTTAATTTGCAGCTTGCATAACAAAGGTGCAGGTTCTATATAGGATTTGCAAGGGATTCAGTTGTTTTACTTGTTTATGTGAAACTTGATGAAAAGATGAACACTAAGTGATCTATTTTTATTCATCAGTTGACATTCAGAGTTCTCACTGATACTCGAAGAAGCACAGGGAATTCTCCCCAGTGCTTTTGGGAAACTACTGAAGAGTTCCTCTATTTTAGATGGCTAGGTCTTTTTAGCTTATTCCTTCACACTTTTTACATTAATTTATGTCATAAAATAGGATAGAATGTATTGGGTTGGAAGGGACCTCCAAATGTCATCTAATCCAACCACCCTGTGCAGCCATCCAGTGAGACTTGGACAGTTTGGAGCCTCTTCTCACTTGTGCTCTGGGACAGGACAAGGAGGAATGGTTACAAGCTAGAACACAAGAGGTTCCACCTTAACATGAGGAAGAACTTCTTTACAGTGAGGGTCACAGAGCACTGGAATGGGCTTCCCAGGTGGGTTGTGGAGTCTCCTTCTCTGGAGATTTTCAAGACTCACCTGGATGCATTCCTCTGTGATTTATGTTAGATTATACTTAGATTATGATCCTGCCTGGCAGGGGGATTGAACTTGATGATCACCAAGGTCCCTTTCAACCCCTGATACTCTGTGATACTGTGAATTCTTTCTAGAAGACCTCTCTCACTCATGGCAGGAGGTAGCCAATTATAACATGATAATTTATTTATTCAGAATATTATCTACCCTTCTCGGATTCAGTAGATTCAAAATGACATGTTGCTTCCAGGAGCTCTTGACACAGGCAGATCATCATATCTGAACATGTCTCCTGTTCTTTCCTGACCCTGTATTTTCCAGGAAAACACATTAAGTAATAAATCTGGTTCATTTTGCAACAGAACATCCCTCTGCTGAAATCCTGCTGTGCCCTATACATGTCTGCCAGCATCTGTGTTCACACTGATTCTCAGTTACATGCATAGGAGCAGAAAAATAACAGTGTGTCATCTCTGCATGTCAGCTTCTACAAATATAACCAGACAGGTTTTTCTCTCAGGTCAGAGCTGGTGAGCATTCAGAAAATGCCACAGGTGAGAATGCAGCCCTTTGTGCATTACTCAGTTTGAGCACTTTTGAGAGAGCAAGGCTTAATCTTTGTTGCTGCCTGAGCAGAGCACAAAGGTCTGTGGTAGCTTGCCAGTAATATTCTGCATCCCTACCACAGCATCATCTGTTCATGGCACCTCATGACTGGAGCAATCCTACCTAGAGCAATCCTACCAGGTGAAAGCACTTTTGATTTAAACAGTCCAACATCTCCAGTCTGAGCTGCACCCCACTGAGTATCAGCAAACTAACAATGTCCAGTCCTTCCTACGGGCTGCTATAGAACCTCACATGAAAAAATCACACTGTTCTTTGGAACTGAGAGCAGCTTCTCTGGTTTGTTAGCACAGATCTGCCTGACTTGGCTTCTAGTGGTTTCTGAATAGCTTTAGATTTTGGAAAGACCTTTCATTAGAGCATCTTTTCATGTCCTACAATACAGCCTATTGGGTTCTTCATGCATCTTCTTTTTCAGTGGTTACAACCTGTTTCCCTCAATCTTAAGTGATCCAAACATTTGCTTGAAAACAACAGTTGACCAGTGCTTTAAATTCTGCACCAGAGAACTCAGGCTCTTGGAAGTGATTTAGCTTCTATCATTCCTTCTGAAGAAATAATAATAATAATAGTAATAATAAGAAGAAGTAAAGACAGCAAGATGGGGAAAAAAACTGGTATTTCTGGGAGTCACAGTTCCATCTCAGGAGCAAGAAAGCTTCCTTCAAAAACATACTTTCACTTCAAGATTTCAACATTTCAGGCATAATGAACATCTGCTCCAAAAATGAGGATTTTTTTGAGTGTTCTGAATGTGACACAAGAAAAAACAGGTAAGTCTATAAAAGGTGTTTGCCTATTTTTTTAAAAAAATATCAGGTGTAAATGAAGATTTCTAACTTTGCAAGGACTCAGCTTTTAACATTTTTTCCAATATAACCATTTTGATGAACAAAATAATAGGTGAGTTTTGGAGCTTGTTCCTAATAGGCTTCTGGAACAGCATATTAATACTTTTTCATTATCTTTATTTACAATATACTTGTGTTTACTGAAGACTATCTAGAGGTCTCAAGTTAATTGATTGCATAAGAAAGTATTTTTTGCTGTTAGCTCATAATTAGCTCATTTAATAACATATCTATAATGAAACCATTACATCTTGACCACATAAAGAATGGAACAGTCAGCTTCTGGCTGACAAGCATGAAAGATTTACATCACTAAAAGTCTGAAGCATTACACACCTCTTGCTTTTTTTTTTTTCCACCTATTTTTTTACTCTAATGTTTATCTGCAGTAATTTAATTCAGGCTAACTAAAACAAAGCTTTTACCTGCAGTATGTTCTGAAGCTCAGTTGTCATAAAGGGCTCTAGGCCCTAGATAAGTAAGGATTATTTTTTTTTTTTAAATCTTATATAAAACAGGTCCTTAGGGGGAGAAAAAAAAAAAAAAGAACACGAAGGATTCTCAAGGTTTGCAGAAATGCTTGAATGCTTGGGTTTTAAGTGTTCAGTGATGCAATCTAAGCACCTTTCTGACATCCTAAGCAAATGATTTATGGAAGGTGGGGAAAGAAACATGTGGAAAAACACAGAACACCCTGGTCTGTAATTATTTGTGTTTACGGAATTTGTGTTTGTTTCCTGCTGCATCGTTTCATCAAAATAATTTGGTTTATGGCTATTTTAAATCCTTATACCACAGGTTTTCATTTTCAGTTTTATTATTTTAATTTTCCACTATTTAAATAAGACAACACTTCATAGCTTTTGCAAGTGTTTACAGCCAAGAAGATTTCTCATCTCTAACTATATTTAAGTATGTGATGTTGGAAATAGCTATTACACATCTTCATTCACTTGTCCACAATCTAACTTTAAGTCAAAGATTTTAACTTTAAATACTGGTAATGCATGATGTCAAATGTAAATAAAGGAAGATAGGAACAGAGAATCATAATTCATATTTTTTAAAAATCAAAATTTGAAATATTAATTATTACCTTAGAGGGGCTGGATGGGAATAGAGTATGTGTGGCATTTATTTAGTAGAGCATGTCTGTTGGAAAGACTGATGTGAACATTGAATAGGAGGTAATTCCAATATGTGGCAGTGAGACAGGAAAGAAATTGTGGGCAATGGATATCAAATTTAATTGCAGTACAGGTAACTGAACTCACACTGATAACAGGATGTGACAGGAGATCAGGAAGCAGCTCTGCAGAGGATGATGCCTGCATGTCTTTGCACTCTAAAGGGTGACTCCTACATTATTTCACATAGTTGTGTCCCAGTCTAAATTAAACAGAAGGATAAGTCAACAGGGAAGTAGAAGGGAAGTAAATGCCACAAGTGGCACTGACAAATGTTTATAGAGACAATAATATATATTTGCATTAGAACAATCCCCAAGATATATCCTTTCTGGGTAGTATGAAAGGAAACATCTGTTGCAGAAATCACAGAGGCTTTGCATTCAGAAGATGTTCAATTTTTAATGTGCAATTTGGTCTTTTATGCATATTATGAGACAATTATAGTGGTGCCTCACATAAGCTGTGTCTCCCTTGTGGAATCTCATATTGGGGTAGGTTATTGGAAGCCAGTAGCCATTACAGTGGTAATTTGAGCTGGGACAGAGTAATGGCACCACATTATGAACCAATAATGGGATACTAATGTTTGTAGTATGCTCTTGCAGTGCATAATAATGAAGGGGAAGTATAAGTTTAAAATCAATCCTTAATTAGGTGGATGACTTTCTGATTCTGACAAACACTTAAACTTGCCCAGAACTTCAGCACTGTGTTTGCAGGATTCTAGGCTGTAGCTGCAGGGGGTTATTGTGGCCTAAGTGTAGGGCCTGGCCCTTGGCCATGTTGCACTTCATCCCACTGGCCTCAGCACATCGACCCAGCCTGGCCAGGTCCTTCTGCAGCATCTCCCTGCCCTCCAGGAGATCAACAGTCTGCCCCAACTTAGTGTCATCTGCAAATTGACTAAATGTAGACTCCTCACTCATAGTAAAGAGCTTCTTCCTAATGTGGAATTGTGGCCCTCCTCTGGACCCACTCCATCAGGATCTGTTTTGACAGCTCTAGAGCTGGACACACTACTCTAGAGCAGAGTGGCAGAATCATCTCTCTTTTTCTGATGGTCACGTTTCTTTTGATGCAGCCTTTTGGGCTTCCATATCTCTCCAACTTGGTGAGGAGGATGTGGGAGACCGTGTCAAAGGCCTTACAGAAGTCCAGATAGATGATATCCATGTCTCTTCCCTTGTTCCCTTATTGTCACTCTGTAGAAAGCCACTAGGTTGTTCAGATAGGACTTGCCCTTGCTAAAGCTATCACCTCCCTGTCCTCCATGTCCCTTATCAGAGCTGCTAGGAGAATCTGCTCCATGATCTTCCTAGACATAGAGGTGAGACTGACAGGTCAGTAGTGATTAAATTTATTTCAGTAAATACCCTTTAATATTTCAGATAGAAAAGACTGTGAACCTTTACAGCATGGGCCATGGCTGGCTACAGGGTACCTTATCTGGCGATGGCAGTGTTTATATCAACATGTTGCATTAGGACCAGTGTGAATAACACACAGGGAATGTTGTTTATGTAGCTCTTTTCATCTCCTGGAAGACCTGAAGATGTAATCTATATGCAGAGGAGGAACTGATAAATACACAAACATATGGAATGATAAAGTATGCCGTGGTACTTACACACTGGCTTAAATTATCTTCTGCTGCACAGTGGCATCAGTCAGAGTTTGGAAATGGAGAGTGAAGCTGAGGTCCTTAAAGCTAAACTGCAGAACCTCATTTTGTTAGTTGGTTAGTTTGCTTTTTATTATTTCTATGTTTGTGGTTCTCTTTTAACAAACTTTTTTTTTTTTTTTTTTTAAAGACCTATTTTAAGAACAATGTGCAAGATCTCTGGTTTTGCCCTCAGGTTCAGCTGTACCAGCTTCATAGTCCATTAAGCTAAATGTCCCTGCTATTTTATCTCATCTTACAGATGTGATGTAAGGGTTAGAGAACTCTGCTAAATATCTAGAAAACTCATTAAAGTCTGAAAAGCATAGATACTGTATAAAGAGCATGTTCATCAGTCCATGTCTTCAAACATCTGTGACAGCCTCACAGCACAAAGGTATAAGTTGAGGTAGGAAAACAGAGCAGAAGAAAGAAAACTGCCCACTCAGCATACCATGCTTTAGATGAGAAATCCTTAATTCAAGATATTATATGAAATACTCCTGCTGAAACCTTTGGGTTTTCCCAGAAATGAATGGAAACAGATTTTAAATGGTAATCTTCATGGACCAGGAATTATTATATGATTTATTTGCATTTTCCTGTAGAGTTACATTCTCATGCTCTCAGAATATACACTTATTATCAGTCCCTCCTCAATTTGTTATTTATTAGCTGCTCACAGGTCAAGTCAACCAATTAGATTTTTTTATGTCTGATCATGAGTTTAGGTCATTTAATTTAGGGCAATTAAGTAAGTTGCTAGAAATCTGAGCACATTCCAGGTCAATTCATTAAGATTTATAATTCTTCTGAAGTTTAATTTTAACACTTTTCTGCTGAATTACAACTCTAATTAATTATCTTCTATGCTGCACATCAAAAGGACTATTATACTATCTTAACCTGCTAATAAATGGCAGTGTTTACAAAGAGGAATGTGGCAGATTCTCATTTACACCGAGGTTCTTCATAAGAAATGACAGCAAAAGAAGCCTAATGGATGTAAAAGATGCTTTGTCTCCAGTTTGAAAGATCCCTCTCTACCAATACAATGGACAGTTATTTTGACAGTACTTAAATAAGCAAAGACCTAAGATTTTTTGAGCAGGGAGGCAAATAGGCAATACATAATAAATCCTAATTCTAGGAATTAGAACCCATTATTTGTATATAAACCAGTTTTTGTTTGAAACACTGTTCATATATTCTAATAAGAAATCTTTTCTCAGTATTGCTAGGGACATGCCTAACTCTCTTCCTTTAGATAAGACTTCTAGGGTCCTGAATCAAATTATTATGAGCTGTTTTGAATGAAATGAAGGGGAAATGAGAAGTGAGCATAACTTCCAAGGCAGGCCTTTGCACAGTTTCTTTTCCTTGACATAAAAAATACAGAATAATTACAGGTAAGTGATTACTTTTAATCAACTACAACTGTAATATGACAGAGGCATTGTTGCTGTTCCTGCATTTTTGTGACTTTTTTGTTTGTTGGTTTGGATTTTTTTTACTACTTCAGTATTTCAGTCTTAATTTCCTTCCTAAGAATATATCTAGCTGCATGGCTCCTGTATGCATATATATTGTCAGGGACTACAGGGGCTCCCCAGCAGGGCAGGACCTGACATCCAGAGCCAGTCCCTTTGCCTTAGCCAAGGAGCAGCTCAGCTGGGGCACCAGGAACAACTTCAGTCCTGGGAAGTGTACTTCTCCCTGGGGATGGGAATGGACAGGGGTTGGGATGTCAGCCCATAAAGAGACAGACTGGCAATTCTGTTTACAATCCAGGCATCCCAGACATTTCTTAAACTGTAACTCATCTGCTGCTTAAACCTCCAGGTATCTGCTCATCCATCACCAAATAACTACCCAAATGCCTGCAGCCTGAGTACACACCAAATGATTACACCTCAGAGCTTGTAACCAGAAGCAGTCTCCAGCTCACCCAGAAAAACATCTGGACAGTCACATCTGCCACTTCCCAGAACACCTTTGCTGCTCCAGATTTCCCCAAAAGGTTTGTTTGTTTTTTTTTTTAATGAGGTGAGTGACACTCCTGTCATGCTGTTTGGGATGGCTCAATTAGTGATGCTGGAGATAAGCAGTCACTTCCTATCACAGATCCATGTCTAATACTCAGCACTGCTGCAGTGCAGTCAGTCAAAAGGCAGCTGGTGAAGAAAGCACCAGAAGCCAATGGGTAAGGAGGGGGAAGACAAGGTCCACACTGGAAGGCAATTATCAGCTCAGTGGAGTGGTGGATTAATAAGAAATTTTTTGAGTCAAAGTTGGTAGAACTCAGAAATGCCTCACTTTATTTCCCTGCTATTAACTTAATTTTCTTCTGGACACATGTTTCTACCTTCTGCAGTTTGCAACAGAAGAAACTGCAATTTTTTTTCCCATTCCACTGTCATCATCCACCTACTGAGCAGTTGCTGGTTATTTTCATGCCCTTAACTCCAGCCTTAAGCCCCCTCTTACAACCTCTCCCAAATGGCAGAGGGGTGTTGCTGCTTTCACAGCAAAATTGCTGCTGATTCCTACCTAAGATTAGGAAATTCATTCTCTCTGAGTACATTGCACCTGCTTCAGGATCCTGTGTGGCTATTTTCCCACCCAGGGGTCACAGCAGAGCAGGGAGAGCCCAGGACCAGCTGATGAAGAGAGTTGTAAGCCCTCTCTCTTCCTACAGTTTTGCACCATGCAAGTTCAGGACAAGCTGAAATCAGCTTATTGCCAACACCACCTGGGCTCTGCTCGGTGAGGGGTTGTGCATCTGCAGGTCTATACTGACATTATTTAAGATTTCTTCTCTGGGGCAGCACCTCAGCAGCTTGCTGCATCTTGACTAAGCATTGCACAGTTGATACAAGCCACTGTGTGATCTGCTGCTGCCCTCTCTGCAATTCCAGCTAGCTCTTATTTTTATTCAAGGAGAGACAAAGTTGGCTGTCAGCCCAGATTTGCAGCTGGTGTCTTTAGAAGAAAGTTTACAGGGGGGAAAAAAAATCCCAAAACTAAAAAACAGTAAACAAAAGAACCCAAATTTCATGCTGAAATTCACAGACTATGCATTCAGGAATATAAGACAGTGAAGACTGAGAAGGAGGTTAAGGCTGTAACTACTTTCTCCTGTACTGTGGAGAGAGTAGCAGTAGTCACTCTCTTTTCTCTAGTGTCCAGCAAACTGAGAATCCCAGGTGGGAACAGGGCTTTTTTTTCAGGTTCTGCTCTGCAGAGCCTGAAAAAGGAGGAACAAAGTAGGAATTTGCTGATGAAGGCTTACAGACTAATAGTAGTCTAACTTAAAAATAAAAATAATTTTAAAAAGCAGCTTGTTTTCCTACCTGGATTGTATACAAAGCAGCAGAGCACAGAAGGCACAGGTTCTCCAAGGACAATACAAGTTTTCTACCCTTCAGCGTTGCTTTTGGGTAACAGAAGTAGACTTGCAAATGTTAAACACTTCACTGAGCTGAAAAGCACTCTCCAGCCACCCACCCCATTATTACTTCTGCCTAGTGGGTGGGGTTATTTGGATCTTTCAGCTGTTCAGCATTAAGTTAGAGTGAGTAACCCCACCTTGAGCCTCTGGAAAGGTTTGTGTCTCCACAAACCAAAGTAATTTGGTTAAGTCTTAAATACATGAAAGTGTCAAAGAGGAAGGTAGGTAATTAGGAGGATTTTGTGCAGAAAAAAAAGCATGTTTTAGACACAACTTGATTTAACTCACAAGGAGTTTAATGGATTTAAAAATAAAAGATTATGAAGAGATTGTGGTCTTAACCCACACTGTAATGAAGATTAAACAGAACTATTCCAAGGAATACTAATAAACATTACAAAGAACAACCAGTCTTTTTCCCTTTATGTTATATTAATTTCAATGGTCAGTTGTCTTGGGACATGAGACAAGTCTTTATGCTCAACTGTAAAGCACTAACCATGCATCTTATGCAAAATAAGTAAAAAATATCTTATGATAGGCATTCTGTGTTATTATGTAAATCAGCACACACCTACTGCATTGATAATCACTGTTACTGAATATCCTTGGGTGACTGAGGCACCAGCAGGGAAGAGAAAAATACATCTTCAGAACTGGAAGGAAGCATCAATCAGTCAATTGTATAATCATGTGTACTGCTTAAAAGCCTGGTCTCTTACCAGCTGAAAATAATCCATTAACAACTACAGCAAAATCAAGACATGTTAATTCTGGACACGAGTCCTGCATCATATTGCATTTTTCCTGAGATCTTCTGAAGTCAAGATCATAATGGGATGCAGCACACATCCAAACACATAAATCCTCAGAATGGTATATTGTACTTGCACAAGTGCTAAGGCACAATCAATGACATTACATTTGTATTTTCTAGGGTGAGGCATTGGTGGTGTTTGGGAGGTGAGGCCTATGATGGCTGCTATGAAGTCAAGCAGGATCTTAGCTCCAGAACACCAACTAGAAATTATTCAGTAAGATCCCACAGGATGTGTTTCAGCAGACAGTTAAGATAAACATGTGGGAAGGATGAATTTAAAGCACCTAAAGATCTTGCTTCTTCTCAGGTACTTGAAGACTAGAGAAAACAATTCACTTTCAAAGCCATGAAGAAGCTTTTTGTCCTGTTCTTGATTTTTTTCCCCCCTCTCTTCCCCTCCACAACAGCTTCAATGTCTGCAGACTTACAGAGGGACACAGAAGCCTTCTGTAGATTTTCAGAAACACTGATGTACAGTAATTTATTGAAGGTTGTATGTATAAGAGTTCTTCTCATTTCTGTACTCCACAGAGCAGCACCACTGCTTGCCTCCTGCTGAGATGCCTGTCACAGGCTGGCTCAGGCAATTGCTGTTTACCACAGTGTGAGAATGAGACAGACTCACAAGGAGTATTAAACATAGCTCTTGTCAAACACACTTGATTATTCCTTTCAGTAAGCACTACAGAATTATTGGATGAAGGAAATGGGACAGTATAATAATTCCTGATTTCATTTTCAAGAAACTTTACTTGTAAAATTTATGCAAATTGATTTGAAGTGGGAAGCTGCAGTTACAGAAGATTGACAAGTCCTGTTGAGATGAGGGAAAGGGCATAGGGATCATTGCAGAGATAACATGAGTTTTTCAGGGACAGAAAAAAAAAAAAGAAGTTGTGTGCCCAGGTCTCAGTAAATGCCATAGGGAATTGGGGATCTCTCACCTATGTATTTGAAAATCTTTCTCATGTTTTATTTGCCATCATCTCTAATTATCAAAGATAAAATAAGTGGGATGGTAATGAAATTCAATTTTTAAAAGAAAAGAATAAGAATCACAAGTAATTAGAGAGAAAGGTAAAATGTGACTGAACTTTTGAAGGAAGTGGTCTGGTTAGAAATAAGTGAAAATCTGTGCTGGGTATTTCCAGAGGGCCAAAGTAACCAGGAGAAAGAGATGTTAAATTAAATTAAAAAATCCAAGAAAACTTTGCAATATAAGGAGACAGTTAAAGAGCATGCAATAATGTATTCTATATATGGGAACATGCCATCACAGTGCAGGAAAGGAATAACCTCTGTCCTTGCATTACTGACTAGAATATATGCATTTGTGTGTATCTCTTTCCCAAAAAGGTATTGAACAGTTTGAAGTTCAAGGAGATTAATAAGACATGTTTGAAAAGAAAACCCTGTACTTTCCAGGGAAGTTCCAGGTAATCATTCATATAAATTAGTGACTGTAGTAACAAAAATAGAAACCAACTTACTTTCTCTTCAAGGACCAAGAGGACACTGCTTAATTTTTCCATGAGGGCATTTCATAGAATCATAGAATATTAGGGGTTGAAAGGGACCTAGAAATATAATCTAGTCCAGAGCAGGGGCACCCAGACCAAGTCACCCAGGAACAGATCCAGGGGGGGCTGGAATGTCTCCAGAGCAGGAG